>JACYFF010031956.1:108281640-108303683 GCA_017589665.1 Selenicereus undatus | reverse complement strand
GATTAAAAACTTAAAAAATAAAAAATAAGAAAGAAGAAACTAAAAAAATAAAAATTAAAAAATAAAATAAAATAAAATAAAATAAAAGTAGAAAATAAAAAAGTAAAAACAAAAAAAATGAAAAATGAAAAATCAAAATAAAAAACTAAAAATTAAAAATTAAAAATCAAAAAAATAAAAAATAAAAAATAACAAAAAAAAATTTCACAAAATTTGGATAACTTCATAAATTATCACACATTAATTACGTTCTCATTATTTTAACTTATTTCAACCAACCGCATAAAAAATATACCAACTTCAACCTATTTCAACCTATTTTAACTCACTTTCAAAAAAAAAATACCAACTTGAACCTACGTTAACCCACTTCAATCTACTTCAACCTACTTCACCCTTTTACCCACCCAATTTACCCATGAAAACAACAGGCTCTAAATCTCACATGATACTTTACAAATTATTAAAATTATGAAGGGGGTGGGTTGAAGTAGGTTGAAGTGGGTTGAAGTAGGTTGAAATAGGCTGAAGTGGGTTGAAGTTGGTATTTTTTTTTTCAAGTGGGTTGAAGTATGTTAAAATAGGTTGAAGTAGGTTGAAGTGGGTAAAAATGAATTGACCCACGAAAAGAACAGGCCCTAAGTTTAGCAAATATTTTCGATCGCAATTATAATATCTTAATTTCTCTATAATAATTTGAAAATTATGATAGTCTAAAAAAATTATCTAATTTATTCATTGTTAGGTACTATTGATTATACATTTCCAGTTGTATATTTATGTTATGAATTTCGCAAGTGTATGGTTGATCGTTGTAGCAAGTACGAGTGTCGATCTTTAGGGATGTGTTATATAATTATATTGCTATAAAACTAAATGTGATACGATTGAATTAAATTGTCAAGGTTTACTTAATTAATAACCAATTATTTTAGCACGCTACACTGGAAGATCAATATCAGAAAGAAGTTACCCTATCCATCACCATTAACTTTAATTATGGGCAAATTATGCAAAGCAAAATCAACTTGAATAAGCAAAATACAAACAGATAACTTAACAAATAGGAGAGAAATTAAGCTCAACCTCTTCACCTCCAACTCCCTTCAGCTCTGGCCTATAATGAAAATCTGGATCTGAACGTATATATGAACCGAATAGAGAATTCAGTTATCCAAAGAATGACCAACACCGAAAACTCGAATCTAGGCCAGACTGAAGCTGTGCCAATCACGTTGTGGACACTTTATTTTTTGATTACTATCTCATTATAACATTCTCTACAGCCGTATGGTCATCTATCAGTATATGCGATTATAAATGATTGTATGGATAAACCATGGATATTTGTTATAGAGCATCGACGATGCCATGAAGTAGAATTGTCTATCACTCTTATTGCGCCAGTAAGTTAGAAGGAGGAGGTGTATTACTTACGAAACACTGATGTTAGGTACACCATGAACACAAGATATAATTGTAATCTTCATTATATCATTACTAATCAAATTATTACTAAAAACTTAATTCTTAATGTAGGTAGAAGAAGAGAATGTGAATTCTTCTTCACTGCCACTACAAATAATTAACGAATTATCATATCATTTAATATGATTTTTAGTTTCATTTTGACTACCTACAATCTCTGTTATACTTTATATCGCGTATTTGATAATCATACGCTGTTTTAATTATTGAGTTTCAATGGTTATACATAAAAGTGCTATCTATTCATATTTTTAAGTGTTATTTTCTAAATTACAATATTAACTTTGTATATAATAAACATTCATCGATTATTTTGACTATATATATGTACTGTAATATGCACCGTGCAAAGCACGGGTCCATACTAGTATATATATATATAATTTGTGGTTTGGCAGGAGTTCTAAATATAAAGCTAGCAAGCTGGCCAATTTGGAAGGTTCCAAATATCAAATTATGAACAAATTTAATAATATGAGAGGCAAACAAACATACATAGTTTTTAAGCTCGACATGAAAAATATTTATGATAAATTAGAATGGGATTTTATTTTTTTTATATCTTAAAGATTTGGAGGTTTTATGACACTTGGATTAGTTGGATACCTAAGTGTGTCACAATTGCGTCTTATTCCTTTATTGTGAACGATGAGATATGTAGTTTTTTTCGCCCCTCAAAAGGAATTCGACAAGGAAAACCTCTTTCCCTGTGTTTGTTTATTTTATGCATGAATGTTCTCGCTCACAGCTTACATGTGGTGGCATCCATGAAAAAATTGGGCATCGAGATTAAGGCTTGCCTTGCAGCGGAGAAGATACCTTGTCTTTTATTTGCTGGTGATAATTTACTTGTTTTGTAAATCTAACGTTAAAACTTGCCGTAAGCTTAATTTCTTGTTGTCTAAGTTTTGTAATTAATCTAGAGAACTTATTAATTTCCAGAAATCATTCATTGTCTTTTCTAAGAATGCCTCTTCGGATGCCAAAACAAAAGTTGCTGCAAGTTTCAGCATACCTTATCGACAATCGCTTGGTAAATACCTTGTCTGCCCTATTTTTCAAGGTAGGATTTCATCCAGTTTGTTCGTGGATCTAGTCTATAGAGCAGATAGTACACTCCAAAATTGGAATGCTAGTGCTGTATCCAAAGCAAGTAGAGTAGCTCTCATCTAGTCTAATCTTGCGTCTATTCTTAGCCATACAATGCAATGTTTTAAGCTGTCCAAAACTACTAACTCAAGATTTATATAGACTTAATTGAGACTTTTTTCTGGGGAAAAAAGTACAGTACCGATAAGGGTCTCGCAATGATATTCGAGGATACCATTTGTCGCCCAAAAAATATGGGTGGACTTGGACTGCGAAAAATAGAGGCAGTTAATAAAGCTTGCATATGTAACCTTGTTTGAAAATATCTCACTGAGCCAAATAATTTTTGGGTTAAAATTATGCATGCCAAATATCTTTTACATTCGAATTTATTTCGTCACTATAAGTCTAACGATTATTGGGTTTGGAAGTGTTTGCTTTAGAATAGATAACTTTTTTTGTAAAGGTATCCGTTGAAAAGTTGGCGACGGTCTTTCAATTAAGTTATGGCAAGACAACTGGTATGGGCAAGTGAGTATTCGATAAATGCCGCAGCTGGACGAACAAGATGTTCCCAATATTGATACAAAAGTACGTGACTTTATTACTTCCAACAAGGAATGGAATTTCTATATGCTCAGTTCCTTCCTCACTAATGATCTTTGCATAATCATTAAAAGTATTCTTATACCGTCTAATGATATTGAAGACTCATTTTGTTATGTTTTGTCAGGTAGTGGGTTTTTTTATTACTAATTCTGCAATATGGAAAGCAATGATATTCCTTTGAATGTTCAAACACCTTGGGAGTTCATATAGATTTGGAAAATTGACATCATGTCTAAGTTTCAAATTTTTCTCGGGCAAATATGGCATAATGCATTACCTACTCATACTAATTTACTTAAAAGGAAGTTGCGTCTAGACCTAATTTGTCCTCTATGCCACACTGAATTAGAGTCAACAAATCATCTTTTTGCACAATGTTTTATAACAAAGGGTCCGTAGGATTTGGCATATCAACATAAGTGGCTAGAGTCAAATATTCCTTCGCTTAGAATGCCCTCAATCCTTGATCTACTTAATTTTGTTAAAATTCAATCAAAAAGTAATCAGATTGATTGCATTATTTCGCTTCTTTGGAGTACATGGAGCAATTGTAATGCGGTGGTCTTTAAGAGTGAAGTTTACAACCGTACGACAACAATTCTTCGTCCTAAAAGAAACCGGGTTGAATAGAGAGAAGAATATTTGATATGGGTGTAGTTTCATCATTTCATCATCAATCTCATCTAAGCTTGAGACCCATATCCTTTATTAGTTAGACCAAACCACAAGACGAATTCATCAAAATTAACTTCGATGGATCCAAAACTCTTTCTCCTGCAACAGGAGGATTTTTCATTAGGAGTTGGGATGGGATATCCATACATGTGAGATCTACCAATCTTGGCCTTGCCTCAATAATAGTGGCAAAAGCAACAGCTAAGAGTAATAGTATATAGGCAGCAGTTGAAGCAGGTTATTGTCCACTTGTTCTTGAAGGGGAATGATCATGTACTTATCAAAGATTTGAAGGGTGAAGTCCAGATTCCTTAGGAGACTCATACTCATGTTGAAGATACAAAAATATATCTCAATTCTTGCACTATGATTTTCATACAACACACTTTTAGAGAAAGGAATCAATTAGCAAACTATGGCCCTGTTCTATTTCGCGTTTTTTAGGATTTAGCTAAGAGCTTACATCTCCTTACAGCTTCTTACATCTCCTTACATCTCCTTACATCTTCTTACATCTCCTTACATCTTCTTACGTCTCCTTACATCTCCTTACATCTTCTTATATCTCCTTACATCTTCTTACATCTCCTTACATCTCCTTACATCTTCATTTTTTTTATTTTGTATTTATTTTGTATTTTTTATTTTTAAATTTTTAATTGTTAATTTTAAATTTTTTTGTTCTTTATTTTTTAGTTTTTATTTTTTATTTCTTTATTTTTTTAATTTTTTTAATTTTTTTTTTCAATTTTCATCTTTTATTTTAAATTTTTTAATTTTTCAATTTTTTAAATTTTTTAAATTTTTTTAATTTTTAAATTTTTATTTTGTAATTTTGTAATTTTGTAATTTTTTATTTTTTTTGTTTATTCTTTTATTTTTCATTTTTCATTTTTTTATTTTTCATTTTTTATTTTTTATTTTTTGTTATTATTATTTTTTTTAATTTTTTAATTTTTTAATTTTTAATTTTAATTTTAATTTTTGTAATTTTTTATTTTAAAATTTTCAAAATTTTCAAAATTTTTAGTTTTTTTTTTTATTTTTTATTTTTTTTAAAATTTTTTATTAAAAAAATTAAAAATTAAAATTTAATATTAAAAATAAAAAAATAAAAAATTATGAATTAAAAAATAGAAAATAAAAATAAAAATTACAAAATTATAAAATAGAAAATTAAAAAATAACAAAAATTAAAATAAAAATAAAATTTAAAAAAATAAAAAATTAAAAATTAAAAATAATAATTAAAAAATAAAAAAATAAAAATAAAGAAATAAAAAATAAAACAATAAAATAACAAAAATTACAAAAATTACAAAATTACAAAAATTACAAGAAATAAAAAAAGTAAAAAATAAAAAAAAATGAAAAATAAAAAAATAATAATAAAAAAAAATAAAAATACAAAATACAGCTTCTTAAGTATATTATTTTAATATTATTATTTTTCATCTAAAACAAATTATACTATACAACTCTTTTACAATTCAACAATTCCTTATATCTATCCTTACAACTCCTTACATCTTCTTACAACTCCTTACAGCTTCTTACATCTTCTTACAGCTCCTTACAGCTTCTTACATCTCCTTACAGCTTCTTACATCTCCTTGCAGCTCCTTACATCTCCTTACATCTCCTTGTATCTATCTATCTATCTAAAATGCGAAATAGAACAGACCCTATGTGACTAAATTTGACATTTCTATTTCTTATTCTATTGTATGAACGTCTATTCCTTATATTTCATTTATTTCTATCCTCATTAAGGACAACTTAGGCAAAACACTTGATAAAATGACTACCTAACAATTGTATTTCTTACTATTAAAAAAAAATGGGCTCATCTTTTGAAACAAGGATGTTTCTTGAGGAACTTTTTCAACTTTCATCTGATTTTAATTGTTATGAAAACACAAATCTCATACAAGTAACATAAAATATGAATACTATTATTTTATCTCAAAATATAATAGAAAGGAAAACTTTTTTTTAAATGAATATGTTCTTTTCAAGTTACTATAAGTAACTTAAATTGATAATTGCTGATCAATATTAAGAAATGCTTTTTATTACTGAAATTGTGAGTAAAAAATATGATTAAATGCTGATGAATGCTTATTAGTGTTAAATCCTAATAATAGACACTTATGATAAGTTGATAAGAACATGCATCTAAATGCGTCAAACAAAAGTATACCTAAACCGTACTCTTTTTTTGTAATTATAAAGAGCTAAACTTTAAACTTACAACTTCTTACAACTCTATAGAGTTTGGAGCTCCCTATAACCCATTACAACTTCGTACATTACCTTGGAACCATCTTATGGGTTTATAGAATTTGTACATATTATCTTACCGTAATTTGCATCTAAACACAGCCTACATAGGGTCAAACAATAAGGTTCAAATTAAATGTGAAGTGACATAAAAATCTGTCTCAAATATATTATCCTTTTTTTTTCTTTGACTTAAAAAAGAAGTACTACAAACGCGGAGAAGAACAAGAACAGCTAATACATTCGATATTGCGTGACTTCCACGTTCATAGAAACCAAATAGTACCTTTTTCAATTAAAAAACAGGAATTCCGTACATCTTCGTCATCATCAGAATATTAAAAAAAAAAGAAATCAGAAATCCTTGAGGATCTTGCGGACCTGTTCCAGTGTGACAAAGAGCACCACGGTGAAAGGACCCTGCCTTGAGACGGTAGGGATGAAGCCCTTGTATAGAGCCATTGGGCCCTCCGCCCTCACTGTCTTTAGGGCACAGTCAAGTGCCCCATTGTAGGGCGGCGTCTCTCCGGGCTGCACCTTCATGTTCATAACCCTCGTCTTGATCACATCCACCGGGTTCGACGCCACCGCCGCCACAAACCCCGCCGCAAAGCTCGCTGTCACGTGGGTCCCAAGCCCGTCCTTCATAATCCCTTTTTCCAGAATCATCTCCTTGAACTGATCGTACGATGCTAGTTGTGAGGCTGTCACGAGCATAGCACGGTTCACCGTCAAGGATGAACCCCGCCACAGGCTAGTAACTCCTTCGTCCCTCACCATCCTCTGAATCGCGTCCACCACGCTCTTGTAGTTCCGACGTTGGGCTACAGGGAGGCGCCCGTCGGCCTGCATCCGAACCATGGCGACGTCGGCGGGGTTTCCGACCGCGGCGCCGATGGCTCCGGCGATGAGTCCGGCGGTGATCTTCTGAGGCAGCGGCATGTTGCCGGAGCGCGGATCGGACCACTTCTGTTTGAGCATGTCGTAAAGGCCCATTCTGGTGGTGGAGTAGAGGGTCTGGCGGAGGACGGTGGCGGAGACGCCGGAGAACAAGGCGGCGACGCCTTCCTGCTGCACGATCCGGGCTCCGACGGCGATGGGACCCACACGCGGCGGCGGCGGGGGTGTTGGGATGGAGATGGTGTGAGTTCCGGCGGCGGATTGGAAGGCCAGGGCAGGGCGGAGGGCGGCGGCCGGCGCCGGAGACTCGCCCTGGAGCTGCATCCGGACCTTGATTAGGTCGAGCGGGTGGGTACTGCACCCGGCCACGATTGAGGCGATTCCTCCTTCGACAAATCCCTTGATTCCCATGTTGTTGGAATTCAATTAGGCTTGATACAGCACAAAGGAATCAAGGGCAATTGAAAGAATCGAAGAACTAGTTGGATGATTGAATTGGGAATGAATGAATGAATGGGGGAGTACTACCAGTTGGAGGAAGAGGACATCTCACTGGAGACCAGGAGATGAGAATGGAGGCCGAAGGCGATGGAGGAATAGTGAGGAACGAGGGGCCTCTGAGACATATGATGCCAAGGGTTTACTAGGGGGTAGAGAGAGAAAACGTTCGAGGGATGATTTGGGGGAGAGACCCGAAGCGATTATTTATAGGTGGGGGAAATAGAGGGTGGTTGGGAGAGAGAATAGGAAGGCCGAAAGAGGCTGGAAATTAGATTGGACGCGATGAAAGAAACGACTAGGGAGGGGAATTCGCTGTATGCGTGCCTGAGTGGGGAGCCTCCCCCAGTCAGTCCCTGTCTACGTCTCCTTCCACTTCACGCGTTTGTGGGATTACACATAGGCCTTCCAATGCTTCACCCTAGGCCTTCCAGACTCCTCCATCTCCTTTTCTAAAGTTTACTCTTTTTTTTTTGATATTATTATAACAACACCTCTCAGTGTGGGTCATGTTTTCACATAATCTGATAAGATCCAACTGTAAGCAACCTTATCCTTATCGGCATCTATAACATTTGTATATTTGCTCCAATTTGGAAACTGATGTTTGAATCCCAGTATATAGAAGCACTTGATTATGAGGTTTTCTTGTGTTGGTGTATGATCAAGCTTGACTTAGATTGTACATGGGCTTGGCCACCCTACTTTTTCTTTTTAAGTGCTGAGGGGTGACTCTATATAGAAACTCACTAGTTGGGTTGTTTAACTTAAAAAAAAAAAACATTTTGTGTCTCTGTTGAAAATTCAATGAATAGCAGTGGACCTGTATACAGTAAACTAGTTTGATTAAGTAGATAGTTCCTAGAATTTCTTGTTGCATGATGAAGAGGAGAGACTGACTTGATTGAGTGGCAATTTGTTCTCTACAAGGAAAATATCCAATATGAATCAATTTAAATACTTGTTATTTTCAACATATCATAAGTAATTGACCAGTATTGATGAGTATTGGTGAATGCTCAATGATGCTGATTAATACTGATACATAGTGATAAAGTTCGAGCATTGGAATATTATAACTTCATAATACAACAAACAGTTGATGATTGTTGATCAATGTGACTGAATTTGATCAGTGTTGAATGATGATAATAAATATTTACAACAATTTGGGGGGAAAAAAGCTCTAACTAGAGAATCAAATTCTTTAAACATCTTAATTTCTACCCTTATTGACCTGACATATAAAATTCTAACATCGTTCAATATATGTGCTTCAACCGACCTCTTTTTTCAAGCTTGACACTCTCATTGAACATTTACCAACGAGAAAAGAATTATATAACTTATATTTGCTCATGGACAAACCCCATGCCCCTGTTATGAAAGCAATTGCTTCGGGAATTTGTTAAAGCGAATGTCAATATCTTGACTAAAGAAGCATATATTCCTTTCATCCTTGTGAAGCAGAGACTGCCAATGCATGGGCTGAGATTCCAAGATGCCTTTGCATGGTTAGAAATTAGAATATGGCATAACCTACACGTAGAGAGTTATAAGTGAGAACTAGCCATTTCATAGGATTTGGAATTCCAGTGTTCAATATGTTCTGCTTGAAAAGCAAAACATAGGGCCTGTTCTTTTCGTGGGTAAATTGAGATGGGTAAATTGGTGAAGTAGGTTGATGTGAGTTGAAGTTTTTTTATGTGATAAATTGAACTTGGTTAAAATAGTAAAAGTTGGTTGAACAGTTGATGTTGATATTTTGGAATTGACCAACAAAAAAAACAGGCCCATAGTAGTATACACCTGTAAAATTTAGGCCCAAAAATTGGAGGGTTGTGCGTTGAATGGGTATTTTACTATTTTCCTAGTTTTTAAAGGTTGTAGATGTAGTCTTTGCTTCCTCATTTCTCTCAAGAGTGTTGACGCAATTGGGGGCCAATTTTGGCCTTTTAACGCTAGTATTTGGTCCTTTGACCCCCTTTACGTAAGGGTTATGAGCTTTTACGGCTTACCTAACCATTGATCATAATGAAGGGACATTAAAATAATACTAATATTCTTTATTTAAGAAAATATTGATTTAATATAATACAACACATTCTAAAGGTCAAGATGTACAATGATCTAATTTGAAAAAATTAGGGGAAAAGGTAGCTTTTAGTACAAAGTTAATACTATAAGTAATCAATTGCGTACGTAAAACAAGTATACTATTAAAATGTCGTTAAATATGTATGATTGAGTTAAATTAATTCATAACAAGCTTGAAGTGTAAGCTTATTTTATTTATGACCGAATTTTTCAATTACAATTCGCCAATTATATTTGATACTATAATTTTATTTATTTTTTTAAAAAATCAAACCAGACAACCATCAGTCAGTAGAATACTGCATGCTGCGAATTATGTACGGTCAATTTAGCCATTTCCACCCACCTGAATTCCCCTATCCTTCAAAATGAATGAATTATACCACTATAAATTTTGGTCTATGTGTTCAAGATTGTGACCCCTTCTAAATATTTTTGTTATTTAACTTTCTATTTTTCAATACTATTTTCATACTCGTACATATATTTGTATGTATAATGCATGCAATGCAACGGTGTGAAGGACGATGATGACCATAATAATATCTCCAATGTGGATCCTACCTGGCAACGATGTTGGAAAACAACCTGACAAATATTTAAAGAATATCTCTCACGTGGGTTCCACTCAGGCAAAGCGGATCTAGTCGCTGGAAAAATTCAACACTGGAGAGCAATAGGAGACCAACTCAGGCTAGTGGGCTAGATTAGGAATGTTCGTATACAGTTGAAGCTTGCTGGCCCAATGAATCAAGTCCGTCCATTAATGAAGGACACGTGTGCGGAGATAATATCGCCATGAAGGAGGGAATAAAAACGATGAGAGTGGAAGAGTCACAATTCAAAAGTCGGCGAGAGAGAGAGAGATGAGGTGGGCAGTTTCTGGTGGTGGGCGCGACGTAGAGGGAACCTGAAGGCGGCATTTGGGGAAGGCGGATTCGAACCGCGGTCGCACTCACCGCCTTGATATTTTCGTTTTACTTTTTTGTTTTGTATGGCTACTAAAATCAATCACTGTTGTAAATTCCGATCATTCGTGTAATTATCAACCGACCGCCGAATCCTGATAATTAACAGACGTAATGGAAAAAAGAAGAGAGGAGTATTAAAAAATGCGTCGCCTGAGAGATTCGAACTCTCGCGGGGAAACCCCATGTACTTAGCAGGCACACGCCTTAACCACTCGGCCAAAGCGACTTTGATGTCTCTGTGCCCGTCTGCTCGATATATACGCCAAAACAGTGGCAGAAAAAAGCAGTACTTTCGTTGGAAGTATTTTTAACTCTTTGATTTTAATTTTATTTATATTGATGTGATTTTTTTAAACATAACTCGTGTTAGGTGAGATCACTTTACAAAGAGTTATTGGGAGAAGCTAGTAATGTACAGCAACAACTTATTTGTCATAGACATATCTTATTTGTTACGCATTATGTTCAGTGTTTTAAAAACAACTTATTGAGATATAATCTCATCTAAAAATATATCTTTGTTCAATTGATATGATATCAAACTATGAATTTTATATGTCATTATATATCACTTTAAAATAAATCATGATGGCATATTGGGGGGTAAAAAGAGAGTAAAACTTCATGTACCTGTACCTCTTGACCGACAATCAAGCTTAATTCTCTTTGGTAAAATTGGACTTCCTAATCAAACAATTACCAACCCAATATGAGTGGTATCTATCCAGAGGAACCCAATTGTGCATTGATTGAAGCAAACTAACAATTTTTAAAGAAAATTTAGCATGCTCTTAATCAAACTACAGTTAATCAAGCTACTTTGAGTATGCCCATTTTAGCAATTGGAATTACTCACAAATGGTATGGAGTAGTAACACTTAGCGGTAAGTTGTAAAGAGCGGTATGAGACATGTAAATAAATAGTAAGTCACTAAGAATTGTTTGCAAGTGATTAACAGTAGTAAGCGGAGTGACACCAACAATCAAAATGACCAAGCCCTTTGTATAATCTTTGTAAATATAAGTTATTTTTAAAATACAAGTACTTGTAAATATAAGACTGATTATATTTGAACATTCTCAAACTTCCGTAAAAATCAGGCTCACTCTAAAAGCACTAGTCATTGTGTATAAGATAAAAACTTGTGTCTCATTCAAACTGAACAAATCCATTAATTACTACTTAATGAAAACTATTGGTACACTTTACTGTTCATGGTTAAAAAAGCTTGCATTGACAAAAGTGGTATTGGTTGCCGGTTGGTTCGTTTGATAAATTATGGATTTCTTCCCCTTTTCAGGGCTTTTTGCATCCCTTCACACGTAAATAATATTACTAGTGGACCCGTCCTTTTCACGCCAAATCGTAACCCAGTAAAACTTCTTTCTAAACCCTAAAATCAACAAACAATTAATTGCGAAGTTTTAACCCTTTTCCCCAATTGATCTCCAATCAATCCTGATCTGGATCGATCCCACCTTTCTTCCTGAAGCTCCCTTCATCTTCAAGCTCTCTCAGATGCTCAAATCCAATTTCCGAATTTACCCTTCTGTTTCCCGATTATTACCAGCACACCAACGCCGCCGTCGCCGTCCACCGCCGCCGGACGGATCACCGACGTCTCTCTGCCGGACTTTATGTGTGAGTCTGAGATTCTAGGGTTTCTGATCGAGTTGCCCCTCGGATTGGGGTGATTTTGGTAAATGCTAGGGATTTCGGTGCTACTATCGGTGTTGCTGTTGATTCTCACGGCGTTTGCGCGGTGGAGGTCCAAGGATGAGGATGCGAACAAGGCGGAGGAGTTTTCGAGGTTGCAATTCATGGCTTCAACCCCTAAAGTTGATGGCTTTATGCCCATCCTGAACCCTCACCCTAACCCTGGGGTTGATGATGCATTTGGATTTGAGGAATTTACGTCGACAGTGACCACTACGCGCCACCAGTGTGCGGGTTGTTTTTCGACGGCCACTACTCGGTGCTCCCGGTGTAAGGCCGTGCGTTACTGGTTCGTCGTCTTAACCTGTGCTGTTTGATTGGATTTATTTTGGCTAGCTTCAACAGTGAAACTTGTAATTATTATATTGAAGATGTTTATGAACTGTTATTGAATATTTGAATCAAATTTGCGTTGTTAGATTAGATTCCTATGTTGGGTCGATGTAGTTTGAAGTTTTCTGTTGACGTGGGATTTGCTGTAATGGCTGTTACTGTAGTGTCTGGGGAATTATATCGCTCTTGTTTCAGTAATAAGGAAAATCTAATGTGCGTGTTGAGGTTCAAATCACATTGATATTTTGGTTTCTGTTGGTCGAAGAGCATTTTGGGACAGTACATGCAAGTCTCTGGTATATGTTAATGCCGCTCATTGGTTTGCTTTTTAATGAGTTTGTGCTGTAGAGAATATTCATTGATGTGGGTTGGAAGAAGGATGTAGGAAATGAAAACTGAGCGTTTAGTAGTTGATCTCGGGTCCCTGGTTTGATCTCGAGAGTGATGAATATGGATTTTTATATTGTCAACTGGGTTCAGGTTGATGGTTGAATTCAATTTGCCTATCTTTCCCCATGCTCCTCATCTCTGGATGCTCCAGGTTGCATCACATAGCTGAGAACAACTACAGTTCGACTGTTCGAGCAACTTGCTTGTGTACTATATGCTAGCTTGCTAGTGAATAATGATGTATAACTGTTTAAGTGTTACCCGTCACTCTGAAAGGAGTTAGCACTTAAATTCTTGGTTGATCTTGGTTTAGAAAGTTTTTCAAATTTAGGTGATTTAGTCAAGCTTGAATATTTAGCTGTCTTGGTGTTTGACTTATGCAGTGGGAGTGCAACTAGTACTTAATGGCTATTCGTATTTTATTAGCAATTGATTTCACGATCTTCTCCTCGTGCGCTGTCCGGTTATGGACATGTAATGAGTTATGATATGTCTTCCTCTTCATTAATTTTGTATGGTTTGCACTGTCATTGTAGTTCTAGTAAGTGCCAAATTATGCACTGGAGGCAAGGTCATAAGCATGAATGCCGTCCTCAAGTTCCAAGTGAATTAGAGAGAGGGGATTTAAGTGGAAAGGCTGAGGTTGTGGGGCAGAGCAAGATAAATGGCATTGATTCTGCTGACGGATTGCCAAAGGTGAATACTAAGGGCACTGTTGATCAGGCACATGGTGATGATTCAGATTCCCATATTATGATGCCCCGTCTATCAACAGTGACAATTGACTCTTCCGACAGAACAGTCGGACCTAATTCACCAACTGAACAGGAAGGGCTTGTTTCGGATGCTAAATCTCATAATGTGGTCCAAGAAGAAAAGAGTAACACTTTGGATGCTAAATCTCCAGATTTAGGGCATTCAGAGAAAAAATTGAATAAAGAGAGATTAAGGCGAAGTGCCACCACCAAACCCAGGGTTTCCAACCTGTCACCAAGCTTTAAAAGATATAATTCATCTGGAGGAGCTGACTATGGTGATTTGCGTCATTCCAAGTCTAAGGAGGTTCCAGGTGTGAAGCATTTACAGTCAATCGAACGTGGAGAACACAAGGATTTGGCCAATAAGCACTTTGATAGTAGTGTATCGCTCACAAGAAATGGAGGTAGTTCAAGCTATGTGGTGCATAATGGCATCAAATCATCTCTAAAAAAGGCCGTGCAGCAACTTAAGACCTCTAGTCAGAAGAAGCCCTCTGTTGAGAATAGTTTTGTTGAGACTTTGGAAAACCGTGATTGCAAGGTCTCATTCTACTATGTGATTCATTTCCTCATGGAAATAAATTCCATGCTTTTATGGTTATAAAGTTTGTTTTGCATTGTTGTAGGTTGTGTTTCAGTATGACATATTCATGAGATTGTACTCGTCAAATGAAGTGGAGCTAAAACCATTTGGTCTTGTAAACTGTGGGAACAGGTAATAATCCTTTCCTTGCTCTTGTCTAGTATAGTGTGAAACAAGTTTGTTGCATATGGCCTTCTACTTAGCTAAAGAAGATATCCCATCAGGCTGAACTATTTATTGTATCTATTGAGAGAAAGAACTTTATCATTCTTTGTGTGTTCGCTTATTTTGCAGCTGCTATGCAAATGCTGTGCTCCAATGCCTTATCTACACTCGACCTTTGACGCTGTATCTTCTGCAAGGGCTTCATTCTAGAGAATGTAAGTTTCTTTTTGATTATTTTGATTTTAAAGCTTATAACCTGTGAGTTGCTTCAGGTATGCATCTGATACTGATCTTAGGCATTGCACTTGTCAGGTTGGAGGGAAGGTTGGTGTTTTATTTGCGAATTTGAACATCTTATATCCAAGGGGAGGGAAGGGAACTCTCCACTTTCCCCGATACGAATCCTTGCCAAAATTAGCCATCTTGGTCATGGAAGGCAAGAAGATGCCCATGAGTTTTTGAGGTGAGCACAACTATGGTATAAGGGGATTTAAATGCATTTTTTAAATCTGTTTGTGTGCGGAATTTTATGTGGTCAGAAAATGTATTTAATGATTCAGTTACTAAGATCGCAGGTATGCTGTTGATACTATGCAATCTATTTGCATTGAGCAAGCTCGATTTGCAGGTCCAGTGGCAGAGGAAACTACACTTATAGGCATGACATTTGGGGGTTATCTTCATTCCAAGGTCTGGTGTCCTGTGCTGTGTGGTCCCATTCCATACTTCCATAGTTTTCCATATATCAATTATTTGGTGTTGATGCGGTGATATCTTGTATGATAATGATAAAACTTGTAACCTGATTCACAGATAAAATGTATGAATTGCTGTCACAAATCGGAGAAGTATGAAAGGATGATGGATCTCACTGTGGAGATAGGTGGCGATATCAGAACTCTTGAACAAGCACTCAAACGTTTTACAGCTTCTGAAATTTTGCAGGGCGAAAACAAATACTATTGTAGCAGGTTTTTTGCTTCTATTGTTTTTTTCTTTGTCCACAACTCTTTCGAAATTTATCCTATCATAATTTATGCACTTGATCTCAAATGTCTGTATCAATGTATGTGGGTGTGATATATAGCTGTGTTCTCTTTTCCCATCGTTGTGTCTTGTTCTTTAACATCTATTATCTGTTTTTCATGACAGATGTAAATCTTATGAGAAAGCGAAGAAGAAATTGACTGTCTCTCAAGCACCTAACATCCTTACAATTGTGCTGAAGCGATTTAAGGTACTCTTTAATTCCATTGGACGAGCTTTCTATCCTATTGCTGCAGTACAGAAACTTTGTGTGTATCATACTCATTCTTAACTGTTCCACCCAGGCTGGCAATTTTACTAAATTGAACAAGCCTGTCCGGTTCCCTGAGATTCTAGACATGACTCCATATATGAGTGGCTTCAATGATAGATTCCCTCAGTACAGTCTATATGGCGTGGTGGTACATCTGGATGTCATTAATGCTGCAGTCTCTGGTCATTATGTATGCTATGTGAAAAATTACTTTGAAGAGTGGTTCAAGATTGATGACAGTGTGGTATGTCCCTTGTTACAAATTGTTGCTTTAGAGTTTAAATACAATATTTTTCTCTGTAATACTCCACGTGCTTTAGATGTGGTGTTACATATTTATATTGTGCTTGATTTGATAATAGTCCTTATTCTTTTCCAGTGTCGCTTTATATATCTGCAAATTTAAGCTACCTTTCCAGTTGGTGATTAATTGGGGGGATCTGCTGCAGGTCATCAGTGTAGACTTGGAGAGGGTTTTGTCAGAAGAGGCTTACATGCTCCTTTATGCCAGGTAACCAATTCCTGAAATCATGACGATATCATTAATCATTTGTTTGGGTTAGGATGGTTAGGTTTAAACGTGAGTAAAAAATTTAGGTATTTCAGTCAACCACTTATTAATGGATACTGCATAACATTGATAAAAGTGCAATTCAGGAATTGAGATACTCTAAACTAGTAGGACTATGCGGACCCTGTGTGTCACTTACAGAGCTGTCAAGGTTGTTTTCGTTGACAATGGAATTGAGGCATATTCAGGATAGTTTGTGGTTTTTTGCAAAGAATTTGAACCTAAGAAGTAATCCCTATGTAACTGAGAATTCTTGGTTTAGGCTGAGGGCCGAGCATGGATAACCCAAAATTCTAGCCGAACATTATGTTGTTATTGTGGGTTAAAGGATATGTTGAGGTGTTAAATCGTACCCCTCGATAGGTCTCAATATTTAACTTACTAGCTACTATACATGGATACATGAATAATTTTTAACCCCTTTCTCTTTCTCTGGCAACTCATCCTCTATGTTCTCACTGGCATCTTGTTTTTCAGCATCTCCACCTTATAAGTGTTCACTGTTACCCGTATCCCCCCCCCCCTTGGGGGGGGGGTGGAGAATAATTGCTTTTGTTAAAACAAACTTAATGAGCTACATCATTCTTGACAATGTCAAGGAACTCATGAGGAAAATGCATAAACCAACAAGAGGTGCTTCAGTGGATAAGCAATAGGTATTCATTATTCATTTGTTCACCTATTATTAAAACTTGAGCAATTTTCCTTCCTAAAAACTGGGCGTATTGAACCTGGGTCAGCACTCAGCGTTCAGCTTTTGTGCTGAGCTGACATTTCTTATTGGATTTGACACTTCAACCCTGAATGCAGACATGCCTGGTCAATTTACATCAATAATCCCAACCTGCCTGGGTGGTTGTTGTTGTTGGGTTTTTTTTGTTTTTTTGGGAAGAGGGGGGGGGGGGGGGAGTTGAAATATGGCCAACTTGTGTGTTGTCCTTCTGACCTTTGAATGTCTTCCAAATGAGCTTCTTGAACATATCAGAAGCTTTTTGATTGGAAATGTTGAAATTCCAACTAACCTATAGATAATTAACTGGCTAATGTGTTTTTTTGATAAGGCATCAGATGACTAATGCATGTGAAGAGAATTTTTCTTTATCATAGGTGGCTTAATTTTTTATTTTTTTTTAATGCCAACCCACTCAAAATCTGTAGATTGATTTTGAAGGTGAGAAGATTTGCCTGCAGGTTTCTTTGTGCATTTAATCTGGGGCTGGCAGGTTGAGCCTCTTTTGTAATCTTGGGGTTAGGGCTCTAACATCTGACCGCCTACACGTTGGTGGGCCTCTAGGGAGGGGATAGAAGTTTGAAACTCTCATTTGTCTCTCTTGCATCTCTAAACCAATCATATGAACTGTGAATGTGTATGAAGAGCAAAGCAAATTGCATGCACCATTGTAGTAGGCTAGTAGCTAAGGCATATTATAAACAACACTTTGCATCTCTAAACCAGTCGTATGAACTGTGAATGTGTATGAAGAGCAAAGCAAATCGCATGCACCATCATAGTAGCTAAGATATATTATAAACTACACTTGTATCTAGTTCATCATTTTGGTACGTTGTGACACCCTCCCACTGTGGAGTCCATCAAAGCAGGGTTTTGGAAAATCCAGATGTAGGCAGCTGGCCTTACCCTGTAAGTAGAGAGGCTGTTTCTAAGAGAGATTTTCTTTCGGAAAATAGGTTTTAAGGGGTCAAAACATTTTTCGATTAAACCTTGAAGAATTCAGAAAGGAAGAGTGGATCGGCTTTGTTCATTTTTTACTTTTTCGAACTTGTGATAATAAGCTGTTATGGAATGTATCCCAACAGCCAACATGATTACATTTGCAGTCTTTCTGTACTTCTAAATTTGCCGCTATTGATCTTGGATTATGTTTGGGATCCTATTTTCTGGATTCACCTAAATCTGGCAGAACTCCATTATCTATGGAGGCCAAATTTAAACCTATTCAAGAAACGTTGACAGATTCTGCGACATCATTGTTGTTGCAGGCATTCTCCAAGGCTTCCGGCTTCAATGAGGAATTCCTTTGACCATAAGGGTAGTGAGACACATCTGCAAGCTGTTCCTCGTCGCAGCAATGTGAAATCAGCTATCCCAAAGGCTAGGCGTCATAGTTCAGATCTCAGTGCTGACCCTTCAGTGATGCAGCATCAATCAAGTAGAAATGGCCATATGAAGAATCCCTCATGTCTGGAGGAGTGGGTTACTCAGTCTGTCGAAAGCATTCCATTAATGGATTCTTCGAGTGAGGCTTCTTCCTTGTTCAGTTTCTCTGAAGAAGGTACATGTAGTACGCCAAGCACAAAAGATTCTGCGAGTCTCGAAGATTTCTCTGATTATATATTTGGCAGAGGCTGTTCTCGTCGCTGAAACTCTTGTAGTCCTCCATTTGATATAAACAACATCATGGTTACTTGGAAGGTCTGTTGGATTGCTGAGAACCAAATGCGGTTTGGAGTAATATGGAACATGGGACCAGCGAGGATTCTTGGTAATTATGAAAGGCTAACCAACCCTTGTCGTCTTGTCTTATTGAGAGATTCTAGTCTGGTAGAATTAGGACTAACTAACCAGGGAAGATGGTCTTTGGCTAATGCATCCGATGAAGATCAGGGCAGATGAGTTTGAGCTCAAATGTTTTATTCAGGTTTGAGCTTCAAGTTTTTGTTTGTGTGAAATTTATTTGTTCCATTGTATAGCCATTACATAACCCTCCTTCCTAGAATAAACATAAGCTCAAAAATGTTTTTGTGGTTTGAGCTCTGAGGTACGAGGGTGATTGTTTTTTGTAGTACTATGTAATAATTATTTTGTGGCGATGTTTGTATAGTGTATTAGGTAATAAATATTGTCGTAATTACGATATGAGACATTTCTCTGGTTTAATATGTTGTTAAATCCTATACAAGATGTCAGTTTGATGGTTGTACTCTCATCTCTGATTCTTCGAGGCTTGATGCGATGCTGCTTGATATGAATAGTGACCCCTTGCATCCGCCCCCAACCACAGAAGAAAAACCAAAGGAAAAAAGAAGTTAGTTAAGCTGGTGAAGAGAGAGAATTCAAAAGATTGTCTCCCTAAATTTGATTTGTCTTTTGTGGTACTCTAATCTTGATCATGTTTTAAAAAAAGATTTTTTTTTTAATGATATGCCAATGATATCGAAAGATAAATCTGCAAATTAACTATGAGTTTATGTTTCATAGCACAAAAATTTTGAATTAGATAATATCGATATATATATATAGAAATGAATTAACAATAATTGTATGTTGCGTCGCACAAAAATTTTGAATTGGATAACATCTATATATATATATATATATATATATATATATATATAATATATAACATCTAGTATAGACCCGTGCTTTGCACGGTGCATATTACAGTACAGATATATATAGTTAAAATAATCGAGGAATGTTCATTGTATACAAAGTTAATATTGTAATTTAGAAAATGATACTTAAATTTATTGAAAAATATGAATAGATAGCCCTTTTATGTATAACCATTGAAACTCAATAATTAAAACAACGTATGATTATCAAATACGCAATATAAAGTATGACAGAGATTGTAGGTAGTCAAAATAAAACTAAAAATCATATTAAATGATATGATAATTCGTTAATTTGTGGTGGCAGTGACGAAGAATTCACATTCTCTTCTTCTACCTACATTAAAAATTAAGTTCTTAGTAATAATTTGATCAGCAATGATATAATGAAGATTACAACTATATCTTGTATACATGGTGTATCTAACGTCAGTGTTTCATAAGTAATACACCTCCGTCTTCCAACTTACTGGCGCAATAAGAGTGATAGACAATTTTACTTCATGGCATCGTCGATGCTCCATAACAAATACCCATGGTTTATCCATACAATCATTTATAATCGCATATACTGATACATGACCATACGGCTGTAGAGAATGTTATAATGAGATAATAATCAAAAAATAAAGCATCCAAAACGTGATTGGCACAACTTCAGTCTGGCCTAGATTTGAGTTTTCAGTATTGGTCGTTCTTTGGATAACTGGATTCTCTATTCGGTTCATATATACGTTTAGATCTGGATTTTCATTCTAGGCCAGAGCTGAAGGGAGTTAGAGGTGAAGAGGTTAAGTTTAATTTCTCTCCTATTTGTTAAGTTCTCTGTTTGTATTTTGGTTATTCAAGTTGATTTTGCTTTGCATAATTTGCCCATAATTAAAGTTAATGGTGATGGATAGGGTAGTTTCTTCCTGCTATTGATCTTCTAGTGTAGCGTGCTGAAATAATTGGTTATTAATTAACTAAACCTTGACAATTTAATTCAATCGTATCACATTTAGTTTTATAGCGATATAATTTTATAACACTTTCCTAAAGATCAACACTCGTACTTGCTACAGCGATCAACCATACACTTGCGAAATTCATAACATAAATATACAACTGAAAATGTATAATCAATAGTACCTAACAATGAATAAATTAGATAATTTTTTTAGACTATCATAATTTTCAAATTATTATAGAGAAATTAATATATTATAACTGCGATCGAAAATATTTGCTAAACTTATTGTAGTATATTTCGATATATTAGAAATTTTAGTTGATAGTTTCTCACAATTTGCAGCTGTCAATAATTGCTTCTTCTTAAAAAGTTATTAATTATTTTATTTAAAAAACTCAAAATATTGTATATGACATGGTTGCTATATGGAATATTGTAATATTTTATAAATAATTATTACCAATAAAAACCTATAATTTTTTTCACTTACTATATGGGTATAGCAATAATTGTTACAAATAAAAAAAATATAAAACTTCATCAACCTCTTAAAAGGAATATTTTTCGACCCTTAATTAATTGTCATTGTGCAAATTTTTGTTCATAAAAAAAAATAGTGATTTTATGAACTTTAATTCATGACTAAGAAATATAAGAAGAAAAACACCTTATCCCATATTAAGAATGTTTGGAAAGAAAATTCTTTTGTCTAGGTCTAGCTCTTCTATTAATTCATATATCTCTTTTATTTAATCTAATAATAATATGCAAAGTGGCTAATTTCAGATTTACCATTAAAATAAGAAAAGTGAAACTTTAATACTTTATTCCTTCCTTGGATCACTAAAATATTAATACCATCCATAAACTTCAGTACACATATTTTCAGTGATTTAGAAAAAGTTATTAAAGTATATTTTGTTTTTAGGTAGTTAATAGATTCCACTATAAAAAAAGGTCAAGCTAGAAATAATATACTTTTAATTATGATGGTAATTATTTTTATTGAAAATCTGATGGTTGTGATTATATAATCAAATAACCTAATGATATTATGATGATAATTATTTTTATTGATTTAGGAAAGGATATCAAAGTATATTTTGTTTTTAGGTAGTTAAGAGATTCTGTTGCCACAAAAAAAATCAAGATATTATATATTTTTAATTATGACGGTAATTATTTTATTAAAAATCCGACGGTTGTGATTATATAATCAAATAATCTAACGGTTCAAAATCTCAAATTTATGAGAAAATTCGAAAAAGCCACGTCATCACAACATTGCTTTTATATATAGTATAGAT
>JACYFF010031956.1:108255231-108273762 GCA_017589665.1 Selenicereus undatus | reverse complement strand
TAAGTGAATCTGCGTAGATTTAGATTAGGTGGATCCACAATGAATCATCGTTCATCTAGATAGTAGATTGCCAAATGTGAACTTAGTTCACTACTTACACTATTTTAGTGCCGCTTGCAACTTGCAGATGGGGTTCACTGTTCGAGTTCATTTGTTTTTTGGGTTGGGTTATAATTTGCCATGTGAAAAGAAATTGCTGCTGGCACTGGGTCTACACCGGCCGTTTTGCTTCCATCCCTCGTACAACACCATTTGTGAGGATTTTGATCCTAGTCGAAGTCGTCACCTTATAAAAGGAAAGGTGGTGGTTTGTCTGTAGATATTATCAGCTTAGAACAGTAATAGATAGATTTGGATTCAATTTTCATGAAGAATGTCAGATGCAGCGTCAACTGTTGTTGGTGTTGGGTACCTCACAGGCAAATGAATGGTCTTCTCTGTTGCTTCCAGAACAGTTTGGCTTTAACTATTGTCTTTACCTGAGATTCAAGCAATTCCCAGTACATGGACTTGCCTCTGTCTATTTGAATAAAATGTTGGATAAACATGACAATTTTTTGCGAGGTTTTTTTTAATTTTTAATAAGAACATCCAGGCGGAGCAATGTAGGAGATTCTTTTACAGTTTGTTCTAAAACAGGACATTCTCAATTGGTCTAAAACAGGACAGTTTTTTACAGTTTACTGATTTGGTCGACAATGTCGGTTTCCAGTACATGGACCTGTAGATCTTTTGAATAAACTGTTGGGTAAAATAGGACATTCTTTTACAGTTTACTGGTTTGGTAGGTAATATCCAAGATTCCAGCAATTCCCAGTACGCGGATTTATAGTTATTCCTCCCGAATTAAGACCGATCATTAAGATATATAGAGGTAATTAATGAGTTTGGATATTAATGTGAATAGTCTCTTGGGTAAAAGAGGACATTCTTTTACAGTTACTAATCTGGTTGACAATATTGAAGCTTTCTGATGTGCGATAAGGGATGATTTGTATACAGCATGTGTCAATATTTACCAGGAAGCTTCAAAACCCCTGTCAGTGAGTGTTCGTTTTCTCGCAATTCAAATACTGCCATCAGAAATACAGAATTACTGGTAAGGAGCGGTAACATTCAACTATATTCATAGGGACAAACAGATGTTACAACAGGCATAAGATCAACCCTCCAGTAGTACACATCAAAATCCAAGAAGAGTAAAATACACGGAAAGAAAACTTTGAAAAGAACCTCTATCAGGCAGCATCACTCATAAGGCACAAAACCAACCTAAGGCCCAAATGGTTACACAAGGCCGAACCGAAAATTCACCGATACAAACACTGCATCCTAGTCTGACAAGCCCAAAACGGCCCATCCCAGGCCTAGTAGAAGAGAGTGGCATGTCCACCACCACCTTTAGAGCACCTGCAAAGCAGGGCTTGCGAGTCAAAATTTTGCCTCACGGTCCAAAAGCCATCATGCATCAGTGATCCATTTTGCCCGTCTCACAGCCCAGCTTACGGCCATGATCCGCCATCCACACATTTTTTCTCTTCTCTTTTTGCTAACTATAAGCCCTTAAAAGTCTAAAACCAATAATATGTTAGTGATAGGGTCCATAAAATATTATTTTATTTGATGATCCAAGTTAATGATCCATACGATGTAGAGAACAGAAAAAAAGTTGGCTTGCGAGATGATATGGAGAATGTAGGCCCCCACTTGTGATTCAAAATTATGGATCACCATTACATATGCTTTTAACGCCCTCCTTAACAAAACTCTCTGGTCCACCACTACTGCCCCTGCCAACACCTCGGACCGAAAGGATGCTCCCAAGAACATCATAGATGATTTATTTCAAATCTCATGTTTTATTTTTCTCATTATATGGCACCATCAACAACTAGAAAGGCGTACGTGCTCCTCTCTATATATTTAAGTAGTACTTTGGCATCATGCAAGTTTCTATCAATCATCTGTTATGTCTTGGGAGCATGTATTATGAAAAGATACGTCAACAAAAATATATTAAAATAATCTATATGATAAATACACCTTGGAAAAATTATACATATGGCAAATAAGAGCATATGTACTTAGGAGCACATTAGAATTTGTAGATTTGAAAAGTGTTAAAGATCGGTCATTTCTACAAAGGTTTCTAACTTTTTCACCTTTTTCAAATAAAGATGGAATTTATTATTGTTGGCTTTGTTTTTTATTTTTCAATTTGTTTTCAAGTATTTTCAACTTATTTAAAATACATCTACACAAATTTTGACTCTTTGAAGACAGGCTCTCTACGGACTATTGGTAAGATTGTACATAGTTAGATCTTTCTTAGTAAATACTACAGCTAATCACGTTACCTACTGTCATATCCGTTGGAGTTCCATTCGGGGTGGTGCCAAATACTCCTAACATGCTATAACTAGGTTTTCCATTAGTATCCAAAAATTGTACGACACTTATCAAAAAAATAAAATAAAATCGTATAACAAGTAGATCTGTCAAAACTGACTTGAGATTTGAAATCCAAATTGAACGACCTAGACTTATACCCAATCCTGACATCCGAAATATGATCACCTGAAGATGCACCCGAAACTCGAATTAACCTGAACCGAACCATACTCGGTGCAAAATTTGCTACAAAGTTGCTTATTTTTGCATGACAAGCATATTAGACCAAAAATTAGCTGACCTGAACCGAAATTCACCCAACTCAAATCGAACTAAACCGAACCGACTAGAAATGTCACTTAATCTGAAACAAAATCCGACCCAAATTCAACCCAATCTATACCCAAACCAAATGACTCATTTACCAGGTCTACCTAAATTAACAAGTGTCAGAATCTTATTCCAAACTAGTCCCAGTAAATTCAAAGTTTCAATTCTTCGCGGTTTCCACTGCCTCATATATTTCCTCTCACGCGATATTGGGGGAGGGCGAAAAAAAAATCCCAACAAAATCAGCGACAGATGTTTTCCAGCCAATGCCTACTCGTAAATTTGGGTGCACAATCGTCTTTCAATTGAGCCAATTTTATTTATAATTGAGGTTAGGGTTTTAAGTTTCAAACTTTAAATTCTAGATTAGATCATAGCATATGCTAATTACTTCTTTTTTCTTATTTGACTTAATTTCTTGTCGACGATGGAGTTGTTTTATCTTATGGTCCCTCCATGGGATTTGAACTTTGGATACCAACTAATTTGCTTGCATTGCTTGTTTAATTCAGTTAGATTGCTCATAAATGATTGTTTAGTTTGTTTGTTGCATGGGGAAAGATGTCTTTCAAAACATGAAAATTTATCTTTTGGTCCTTCCTATAACCAACTTCCTCCTAATCAATGAAAACGTTGTGTAGATCCCCTTAACTCAAATTAATGCTTAAGGTTGTGTCTTAGCTAGCTAGTGAATCATGTATTCTTAATGGACGTCTGGCTTCTTGGTTAATAGGGCACAAGAATTGTAAGGACCTCATTAGCTCGTTGACAGATGATATGCTTGTCCATATCCTTTCTTTGTTGGACCCACGAGAAGCAGCAAGAACTGGTGCCCTCTCAAAGAGATGGAGATATGTGTGGGCTAATTTATCCGATTTAGATTTTGATGCCTCATCAACATTGTACACACTGTGAAACGTAAGTTCTGTTTCAGAGGAATATTATGCTACTCAATGCGCGGCTGAGGCATGCAAATATGTTCGTCGTGTGACCCACGTAGTGCGTTCTTTTCTTGCTCCTGGTATCTGTAGATTCCGAGTTCATTTTCCACTTGGAGTGTTCTATGGACATCATATCCAGACATGGGTGAACTTCACAATGAGGAAGAATGTCAAAGAACTCGAATTGAACTTTTCAGGTTATACTGGTGGATGCCCTCAATATCCTTTCTACTTAGACTCTTTTAGGCGCTATGCTGGGTATCCCTCTGTGCATTCGTTGGTCTCCCTGAGTTTGGTTGGAGTCAGCATCAGTGGTTATTTTCTCGAATCTGTCTTGTTTAATTTTTCCGAACCTGGAGCACCTTACGATGAAGTATTTGAAGTGCGGACAAGGTGATCTTACTGTTGTCGGTGATTTGGTCAAGCTCAGATAACTTGGAGATATCAAGTTGCCATGATTACAGTAAACTTGAGATTTCTGCCAGGAACCTTGTTTCTATTGGATACGGTGCTCACAACCAGGATGTCAACTTTATTTGTGGGTGATTCAGTGACGGTTTATCTAGAGAAGTTATGTAATGCTCACTTCTTAAAAAGGCTTTTTGCTGTGTCCATGGATTCAAGATTTCATGCAGTACTCAACTGGACTTCCACAGTTTGGAAACCTGAAGCAATTTGAGGTCTTGATTTTTGACCCTGCTGACAAGGGCCTTCTCACTTCAACCCACTTCATATACGCCTGCCCAGTGCTGCATAAATTCAAGCAACAGGTGATTGATTGCTTCTCTTATTCTTGTTATGTGTTATAGTGCTATTGTAGATATGTGATTGAATTATTTAAAATGACAGGTGCACTTAGTACTTTTTATGGTTGATTCCTACAATTTCCAAATTTTTCCTCATCATATTTAGGATTTACATTGTGTTTGTGAATATAAATGTTCTGTTGGTAATGTTTGTTCTGTGCTAAAATTTAAGTATTGTTCGCAATGCCCTGCTTTTAGCAACGTGACGCCGAGCAATGTTGACAGTTGGATGTCAGTCATTACTCATTAGTGTTGTTAAAAAAACATGTACTACAGACTTTACGCATTTCCAATACTGAGGCCAAGAGTTCGTTTCAACCTCATCGAATGTCTCTGTCAGTCATTAGAACTCATTCATCCATTTAGCAAGACCTAAAGTTTTGCTTTCTTTGTGGCCTCTGAAATCACCTTCTCAAATCTCAAACTTATATGTAGGGATCCCATAGGATAAATTCTTTTACCAAAGGTGTTTACTAATCACAGTTCTGCATCTTCATGTGAAAATTAGAGTTGGAAAAAGCTGACCTGACACGATTACCGACCCGAAATGGACACGAAGTTAAGTGGGTTTGGGTATAAATTTTCAACACGTTTAATTAAATGGGTTGACACGTTCAACCAATTTAATTAAATGAGTTAGATTCAGGTCGAAATTCTCGACACGAAAAAGTCCCAATTTAACCCGTTTAATTAAATGGGTTAAATAAGTCAACTTATTTTCTCATTTAACCGTTAACCGTTTACCTTTTTATTATACAATTAAGAATACAAAATTTTAAAAATTATAAATTATGATGAATCGGGGGAGTTTTAGAGAGTAATTGTTTAATGTGATATGCAAATTTAATTTTTAACACTATGCAATTACATATTAGTTGAAAATGTTAAATATGTAAATGGGTAATTATGAGACTGAACTCGGTGAGTTTATCTTAAACGAGTTAAGCAGGTCAATCTGTTTAAAAACTAAATTGGTACAAGTCAAAGTTTTTCAACTCATTTAATAAACGGGTCAGGTTCAAGTTGAGAAATTCTCAACCCGTTTAAATTTGACACGGACACGACCCCGATCCGACCTGACCTATTACCCAGCTCCAGTGAAAATGTTCTATGATCTGAAAGGCCTTCTCTCTCAGGTAACACATTTGAAAATTAAGTGTGCTAATTGCTCATGTCACTTGGAATCAATATTTTTACTTGTAATAGTAAGATTTTCTATATCTGAATCTTTCCAAACTTCATTTGAATGGTCTTTTTTTTGTTGTCGTACCAAGTGATAGTTATAACCTTTTTGGCAGCGCCTCTTCATCGAGCCCACTTGGCAGCATCCTAAAGGATTCTTGGGAGGACGTTCACCCAAAGTCGCCGAAAAGCATCACCATTCTCTTAAGATATTTGAGATGGTTGGATTTGGTGGACCTCCAGCTGACACTGAGTTTGTTTTGTATCTGGCACGGTGTGCTGTAACGTTAGAAGCAAGCAGGAAACAAGCCAAGCTACTTCAGAATCAGTTACCAGCAAGAGTTCAATCGAGTCGAGTTAAGTGCATTATGTAATTTGAGTGCCATTATTTCTTATTGTAAGATTAAATTCTCTTGTTTATTGATAGATTGGAGATCAATCTCGATCTAGCAATGATGGTAAACCATCAAGGCACGGCTGGCAAACCCATTTGTTCTTCCATTGATGATGGAACCATGGTAGTTGTGATCATGTATGAATGCTCGCACTATTGGTTAATCTAGCTTTACTGAAAACAAAATTTTAGAGAGAAGAAATGGCAGAGATGGTATATTGGTTCATCCAATCCTACGAGCTTGGAATGTATATATACTCAATAAGCATAATGTAAAATTACAATATTATTCATATACTGTAATAACCCCCCGCAATCTGATCGAGTGAAGGACATGAACATATTATTCCTGATAGTATGGAACCAAGCGGCTTCTACACTGTCAACATACAAAATACATTACATAGTTTCTAAGTTAGCTAATTTATCGACTGCCTAAGTCATTTTTCATGATATTGATGGAAGATTTGAAGTTCCCAATTCTCCTGATTAATCAAGTTCTTGCATTGTTAGAGGTCTCAATTGTCATCTTACATATGCCCCAAATTCAGGCCTAAACAGTTGCGAAAGGCCTAACTGAAAATTCATGGATACAAACAGTGCACCCTACTTCCCATCAGCCCAAAGAGGCCTACCCCCGGCCCAGAAGAAGAGGGAGGCCTGTCCACCACCACCTTCAACGCCCTCTTCAGCAACCCCTCCGGTCCACCGCCACCGCTGCTGTCACTGTTAACACCCCGGACCCAGAGGATACCCTTGATCCGACCGCCAACCATGGCCAACTTAGCCTTCACAACCTTACCTTTGACTGACCCTAATGCCCTTGTCAAGTCTGCAATCAGTTCTGGCCTATCCTCACAACACAAAGTGGCAATGAGGATAGAACTGTCATTTTCACTCCGACAAAGAGTAACCTCATCAGTGTCCCCTGGAAGCAAACAGGAGTTATTGTTGTCGCCTTCGCTGAGATGCTGAGTTGTCAATTCTGACGTGGCCTTTTTCAGCTCTCTCACTTGCCGGACCACCTCTCCTAGAATTGATGCCTTGTCTGTCTATACATGTCGAACATTTGTAACAAAGTCTCAAGTTTATATCAAAGCATGGATTTTTCTATATGAATGCATAATATATATGTCTATAGATATTCAGTAATTTCGCTAGGCTAGCATGAAAGAAAACCCCACAAAGTCTGGGGATAAATGCACCGAAGAATCTATGGTAGAAGTACCAAAGGTAATTTACTGTAAGTTTTATGAGTTGGAGGAATCAAGTTCCCATGAGAAAAGACAGGAACCTTACTTTGATGAGGCTAGGGAGAAGGGTGCGTAGGGTGGCAAGGTGGCCATTGATACGCTTTCTTCGCCTCCTCTCGGCTTCCTTGTGGCTCTTGCAGGCTGCCATGGCTTTGGCCTCAGGTGACAGCGCCACCTTGGAGGAGTTCAAGAGCAAGGATGGGATGCTTGCACCACCAACAATGGTGTTACTGTAAAGAAAGTCGCTTGTTTGATTCATTGAAGAGGGTCCTAGTTGATCATAGTAACTTGCCATAGTATCCACCAACATTTTTCTCTTCAAAATGTATGTAAGAGTTAAGAGAAAACTGGAGAGAAAGCAAGCAAAAAAGATGGCATTCAAGTTAGAAAAAGAAGGCAGGGAAAGAGAGAGCAGGGAAGATATTGCATTGAATATCCAAGAGTTAAGAGATATGAATTAATGACTTGGTATCTGAGGCATTAATGTAAAGAAAATTGTGTGAATCTTAGAGAATGATTTGCATGGCTGATGAGAATAACTGTCTAATTATCTTTCCAGAATCTCAGGATCTGATAAAAAAAATTTCTTGCTCAATGAATTGGGATTAAAAAAATTGCAAGAATGCTCTTCTTCCAAGTCCTACTTATAGAGGAGCACACCTTTCTAGTGGCTTTTTTACAAAGATTTCTAACCTTTTCACCATTTTCCTAAAGATGGAAGATTATTATGGTAGTTTTTTTATAAAAAATTACAAATTCTTAGGTGGGACCATCTTACATAATAGTTATTACAAGTGATATGTCTTATATGAAACGATCTTACACAAAATTTACTCTTTTTCAATTTGTTTTTCAGAAATTTTCCAACTTTTTCAAAGTGTGCTTAAAAATTTTAGAACCTTCAAGAATAGTCTCTACGTAGCTTACTATGGCTAAGACTGCAAATATTTAAATTCATCTCAATCAGTACTAACCCTAGTCACGTTATCCCTTCCCGTGGTCATTGAGGTTCCATTCGGAATGGCACCAAATACTCCTATGTGGGACATTCACTATAGACTAACCAACATTCGACTCAATTTCAAATGGATATAATTCATCTTAGGTCCACACAAGTCTCACCTTACAGGTTTATACTTGATAGAGGTTAAGAGGGTCCAGTTACCTATAAGAATATTTGGATGAACTTCAAAACCCTCATTTGACAAGAGATGACATTGATGGGCATGGCAGTAACATTTTGGTTTGAACATGATGAAAAGCAATTAAAGATGGCAAGTGGAATATTCCTGGAACCAGGGTGCTTGGCTCCGCAGTGATAATGCTGAGACTTAAGATAGCTAAACACAGAAGGGCCAATCATTTTCTTTCACAACCCAGCAAGAAATAAGTAAATTTTGTCTTTTTGACCAGAGCCAAATCCCACACAAATCCCCCTTTTCTTTGCAAGAATCCACTGCCTATTTTGTTGTCAAACATTGAAACTTTTCACCTAAAAACATTAAAGTAATAGATGTAAATAATTTTGTAATGTAAATAAGTTTATAATTGTGTTTTTCTTGTCTTGTTTGATTGGAAGAAAGAATTGCATGCAATAGTCATCCTGTAATTATGACTGTTACAAACTATGTAATTATGATTGAGGTACAAAGCTGATTGCATTACATTACACTGAACCGAACTTCACCTATAGTGAAAATTGAAGTCCGTTTTAACAGTCAAGGGTCAAGTAGGAACATGTTTCTTTAATTTAAACGGCACTACCACTCATTTTCTGCTTAAGATATATAATTAAAGCCTTTTTCTGGCAAATATTGTTCCATTATTATTCATTACTCCAACGTTTCCATTTTATTTATTAAACTACATGGCCAATATCTAATTAAGCATACATTGCACATTTGATCAATAGTCGCTATTTTAATCCTAGCCGATCTTCTACTCATTATAGTTAAGGTCACATAATATCTGAAGCTCTGCAAGCACCATTTTAGAGGGATCCGTATATGTTGGTCTTTAATTCACTGGATGTGACCTTTACTAAATAATGCATCAAAATTACCTATTGTCCAACTAGTAAACGTACCAATATGAAACTCCACTCTCTTTTAATGTGGTTTCGTGCATTGCATTAATGGATAGGAAGCCGTTTTAACTTTTATTCTAGTCTATAGCTAGCACTTGAGTCTAGAGATTTTAGCACTAATAATAAGTTAAGTGCATTCTATGTAAAAAAAAAAATTTAAAAAGGTAAGCATAACGTATAAATATTAGATAGTTTTTTTTTTCAAGAATTCTGCATACAACATAAACCGTCTATGTAAAATGTTGGCATTTCAAAAAAAAAAAAAAAAACCTTTGTTTTTTTTCCAAAATCAAAAGTGTTTTTTTTTTTCTTTGGTGGTCATTTTGAAGCATTGGGGTCTGAGCCTGCTGTGGACAGAATCATTAGCATAGATTAGGATGCATAGCCCTAGGTCAAAAGCCCTGGGTCTGACCCTGACTACTGACGATTGGCCCTGAGTTTGAGTTTGAGGGGAATATTAACTTCAGCTTTTTCTCTGTTTGTCCTCTCTTTTGTATCTTATGACTTTCTGTCCCTGATATGAGACTAATGATAAATCTCCATAATTATGGGATTGTTAGATTGCTAGATTGTTGTTTGTAAATTCTCATGCGAATTGGCATTGTGTCATTTAGACATTTACAATAGACAAAAATTAATTAATTCTTTAGTGTTGCTTAATTCTTTTTACACTATGGGCCTTGTTATTATGCAATCCCAAATAAATTTCTTGTAATCATTTTCAAAAGAAAATTAGATTGTTTACAAATAATTATCGAAATACCGCCTTTAGTTTTAAGTTATTCTTATTGAGAGAGCATTGGCGTAGGCTTTTAGTCCCTGTCAATTGTTGATGAACTCAAAATGTTTAAATAGCATTGAGTATTACTTGAATTGTTAAATAGTTTTAAGTTACGTTTCTATTTTATCAATTTGTTTAAGAAAAGAACATGATTATTTTTGCTAATAGTATTTTACATTCATAACTATTGAAAAATATCATATACTACATTTAATTTGCTCTATGAAAAAAGTCCAAAATCTTCGAGTTCCATCAACCTCATATGCCATCCTACTTTGTCATAAACACAAAAAAGAATAAATTTATCTTTTTTATGGTAGAATTAATCAAAATTTTACATTTTGATCAGAGCTATTTCATAATTATTCTCAACCCCAAAAACTGTTGTATGTTCCACCTCAACGTTACAAAAATCAAACTGAACAGGGTATCGCGTTGCATGCCCACTTTTGCATGACTTTGATCTCAAATTTAAGAAATACTTTAGGCACGCATGTTACGTTTAAAGCTTTACCAAATTGAACATTAAGAATCACATGAAGTATCTGTTCAACTCTCATCGAAACGATCCAAACCTGCTTAGAAGGCAAAATTTTCCACAAGCCAGGAGCTATAGTGTCCGAAGAAATCAGTAGCAAAGGAAGCAAGAACAACCCTCTCAGTACGCATCCCGATTTCACTAGGTTCCCCATACACCGGGAAAAAAAAGGGGGCGGTGGTTTGTGTTTTTGGGGATGGCGGGATCCCCTAAGACACTGACTTCATCAAATACAAATATTGGTATAGATTAAACGCATTTACAAGATGTTTCTCCATGATCTGACCTTAAAGAACCAAATAAACAAGACTATTGCCCATTTGCCCCCGTCACCTTGTTGGTGAAAGTTCTGACAACCAGCCTCCTTGAACGGAAAGAGCACACCAAATATAGATAAGCCTCAGTAGCAGCAACAATGCATACTCCAATATACACACAAACTGTTGCTGCACATACATACAGATACCTGGAAAGGACGTGTAGCATCAGTTGTCACAATTAAGCAACAAATTTCTGTGCAAATAATGACCTACTGATATGCTTATCAGCAGGTGTTTATCCATTACTTCCTGTGTTCCCAGGAGTTAGGTTTCGACCATAATCATCCTTTCCTTAGCAATTTATGCTTGTCAAAGAATCTATTCCATGTCCTCGCTCGCATGTTATACAAAAGACCATTGATAGCTTCAGCAATACTTACTTGGGGGAAAAGACGCTCCAAATAAATAAATGGTTCCTCATCTGGAGCAATATGATTGTGTACGCAATCAACAAAACAGAATTGATGCACAGCGGAACAAGCAGAGGCATGACAAGCACGGCTTTCAGTAGTAGCCCAATGTCAGCAGTGTTATTGCCTCTGGAGTGAATCTCATCTTCGATAGAAATGTACATAACCAAAGACAGAAGCACTAACATTGGTGATGCATAAGTAATGCAGAACATCAATATTCCAGAAAGCAATGTTGAGTGACTTGAAATGCCCTGGGATTTGGAAACCATTGTAGCAACGTTAGCAATAATCAAATTGAAGAAGAGCGCTAAAACAAAAGGGACAGAAGTGATATGCCTAATAGTAGAGGATGAAGATGTACAATGAAAGCTCCAGCAACGTCAATAGTGGCAAGTGTATTAGTATTCCCTAGACCAAAGTGGCCAGCCATCCCGATGAAATACAATGCAGCAACCTGAAATGACAATATCATTGCCAAGTATTAGTGCCTGGAATGTAAGCTTATGGCGTAGGAACATCACAAAATCTCAACAACTCACTAGAAAACTAAGACTAGACAAATTGAAGACTGTACACATTAGGAAGGGACCATATACTTGAACTGACCTCAACCCATGTCTTTCTAGCAACTCGACCGTTGAGAAAATATATCACACTGGCAGAGATTTGCAACAGCAGCAAAAGAATCGGCATCGAATTTATAGGTTGCTGCAACAAAAGCTGCAACAAAGACCAGGAAAGCATGTATGCCCAACCAGTTAGATAGGATGATTCTTTCAATCCTCCCAATAGATGGATCATCTGATTCTCAGCAATTTGAGAACCTGGCGACTGGCCATTGGAACTTGACTTGACAGAAATGTAAAGAGGAAACATCCATGGTGAGGCTACCGCAATAAAGCATGTTGCAATGCCAAGAACACCATAGATTATTTGGGCAATAAAGGTTGCATCGCCACCAGATGCCAGGAAATTTTTGTCCTGGTATTTTATCGCATGTTGCAAAAGTAAACATCCTGATAACAAAAAGAATAATTGAACAATGAGGATGAAACATCTATTCAACCTCGATTTAGAAAATGCAAATAAGCTCAGGCTGGTTATCAGGATTCCTGATAACACTTTGATTGCTTTTATCCATCTGGTTCCAGCTTGCTCAAGCCATTTTGAAATATCGGGGAGTTGCGTCCAGTTCACACCACCTTGATGCCAGGCTCGGATGATCCTACCAGAAACAACTATTACAAGGAGTGCTAACACTTGTTTGTATCTTGGACTACAACAGCCTCTATCCAATGAATCTTGATCTCCAAGTGGGAGAAGTTGCATTGTCTTACGAAATAGAATCCAGAATAATGTTGTTGTCAGAAAATGCCAAATATATTGCTCTTCTTCTACCATAGAACTAGATCCCATGCTGATGACCAGGATGATTATTACAGCTACAACAAATGCTTCCTCCAAGCTCCAATTTTGCACAATATTCACGGCTGACAATCCTTGATTCCCTTTAACATATCCTTCTTGCCGCAAACAAAACAGAAGTCTCAGAAGTACTGCACAAGCCAGAAGCATCGCAACGATGCCAACAGCAAGTTGGCCAACAGGTTTCTGAAAATGATTAATTTAGTTGATATTGAACAATGGATATATAAGAAACAAGCAGACGGGAAGGACAAGTTTGCAGTTACCCCTAGTGTATTTTTGCTAGCTCTACATCTCCCTCAATCCCCTTCCGCGCCCCCCCCCCCCCCCCAAAAAAACGAAAAAAGAAAAAATAAGAAAAGCCCAATAAAGCTACTGAACAGATAACTGTGTACCTCAATGTTGTTTAATGCTTACCATGAGTAAAATTGGAGGCTCAGATGAAGTAAAGAACAAGAGGACATACATCAGTTACTTTTTGAGTTAGCCACCCACTTGCAGCGGTCAGAAACTCATAAAATGCAGCGGTAGTGCAGTTGTAGTAATGTCCACTGTCAGCACTAGGGAAAGAGTGCACATAGAGAACAAGAGATCAGAAAAATTCTTGGAAGAGAGAACCAAATCTACTGCATTGTGTAGCAAATTCTGGACCAACCTGGAGCCCATAGACTTCCACAAACTGTGGAGAACAGCAGCTTTAGAGTATAGGCAACAGAACCTCTCTTCAGCTGTCCCATTGCAATGACTGACTTTGGAACAATCATCATCAGTATGGCCACCAGAACCTGGATCTCTACAACTTAGGCGCGGCAACTGGGCTTTCAATAACCTCAGCAGTTGCCAGGAATTCAATTCAAGTGCCCTCAGCTTTTGGACATCTGATCAACAAAGTAACGTCTTCAGACATGCAAAGAAATTCTCTTAAGTGACCATTAACATCAACTACAAATCAGATCAGTCATGTATGTGAATATGTTTTCACAGGTAAAAGAGCAAGCTGGTCAGATAGAACCTTTTTTTGGCAACCCCAAATATACGGAAAAGGCTGTAAAGTGTCATGTTGCCATATTTTCACATCAAGATCAACTGAAGCAAAGCAACTGTGGTAAGAAAGCAGTTTCCGGACAACAAGTCACAACAATACCTGTTAAAGATTGGAAACAGTCCACAGCAAGGACCCCAACATTGTTCTTGGGAATTGGCACACCAAAAAGAATAGCTAATGTTGGAGTAATATCAACCTGCTCAAAAAGAAACAACTTTGAGAAATCACAAGACAAATAGACATCAAATCGGTATTTCCTAGTTCACACTCGACATAATAGCACGTAAGTTTACAAAAATCAACAAACACATGCCGACAGCAACTTTTATCAGGTATTGCATGGAGCATAAGCCAAAGAAATAAGATATTTCTCCCCTCAGCAGCAACAAGGACCTTAGCTTCAAACATTTTAGTGGACAGTAACTAATTCATTGATATTTCCAGAATTGCATCCATCTCCAAACAGACAACAACACTTAAATCTATCACATATTTTGATGGAATTTTTTACCTGGTTAGCTGTGTTTTGAGTTGTCAAAGCTTGATTGTGGGCTTCAAATTTTGGACCAATGAAAAGAGCCAAAGAATCAGTTTCTTCATATGATGACCCACCATGATTGCCACTATCAGTCATCCCATGATCACTGACTACAAGCTGCAAATCATGGATATAGCTATCAGAAAAAATCAATGCACAACAGAAAAGTACAATTTGCAAATGCCAAATATGCTCTTTACACATATTTATAACAGACAACAAAATCCAAAATCGGACATTTTGATTGTTGGCACAGAGACCTAAATAAAGCCGTAGGACAACTGGACAAGCATCTTAGGGAAGGTACGGAAGAAGAATCACTCTCCCAAAGATCTTATTAGAAAATTATTCACAATAGAAGACAAGTAGGCAGACACAATCATTAGAATGAATGCAAGTAAGCCAACTGCTTTCAACGGAGAAGCATGAATGTAGTTAGAAAATGCTTAATTTCACTGACTCAGATGTGATACTCACAGACATAACTCAAGACACTGAATATAGAAAATCTATAGATCAACACAAGTATGATAAATAATACTAACATTCATCGTATTGCTTTACAAAAATTCATCCCCCCTCCCCCAAAAAAAAAAGGAAAAATGCTCCAGAGGCATGTCCAGTTCCCTAGCTAAGTAACAGAGAGTACAAATACCAGCGGAAGTTCTCTCTCTTTTCTTCGTTTCTCTTGTTTTTTGGGCAGGGGGTGGTCTTGTTGAGTAAGCAATTTCCACAAGCTATACATTACTAAGTTTGTGCATCATTAAGCTATCACTATATTCAATCAGAATGGAGAAAGATGACCCAAGCGATTGAATTTCCACTAGCTATACAGTGGGACTTGTTGATCCCACAACAATGATGATATCTGACTAGCCATCAAAATGTATCTGAAGCAAAGAAATTTAAGGTCTTATACAACAAGCTACACAGACAGACCGTGATAAACAAGAAGTCAAGCTTTGAGATAACTCCTTCACTCAAATTAGCATAGAAAACTAAACAGGAGCAATCAAGAATGAAGTAACACACACCAGAAGTGTCTCTCCTTTTTTGCTACCTTGAGAAAGAATATTATTCAAATGTACCATCTTAATCACCTCATCCATCTCCCTAAGTTTTGGGGCCATTAGAGGGCTGAAATTGTTTGAAAAGAAGCATCAGAGATTCAAACCACCAAGGAACACCATACCAACAAGGCAAATGGCAAAGACAACCACCTTTTACGCCCACCAACATGTCCGACATGATCCAATCCTAGATAATGAAGGATCTGCATATATGATGAAATCAAAGCACAAGACTTAATAAGTTCAGTTTACCAGAGACCTAACTGCTGTGCAGCCATTTACAGAATCAAGGTCTTCTTGGGATACAATCAATAAACAACAAGAATCAGTCGAAAGGGCAGACAGACACCAGCATATGAAACAGGCACAACAATTCATGATCTTTTTATTCATTTCTTTATTTCAGAAGGACCAGAACTAGGCAAAATCGGAGGAAAAGTGGGGCTCGTGGCATCCCAAGTGATCTCAACAGTTGGCAGCCCACCCAATGAGCGCAACGACTCTGCTAAATTTTGTGACTCTGCTAAGTTTTGTGACAAAGGATCCACAATGAGAAGAGGGTGGACAATCAGACAGCCCATTTTGAGAGACTTCCACATTTGTTCTAATTTGAAGCATGTAAAGTGGCTAAACCATCAGGGAGTGAAGGTATGAACTCATAGTACTCTCCGTTCAGATGAAGCAGCCAAGCAACATAGTTGAACAGTTGCAAATCCAGAAGAGAAAGATCCATGCAATAATCCAGACAGGGATGAACCAGAAGCAGGGATGAGTAGAAAACATTCCCCAAGTTAGAGAAATCCAACAGTACAAAACATAGGAAGGCAAAAATACTAGAAACGCCCAAACATACTTGGAATCAGAGCCAAAAAATATGCATCCATATCCAACATTACACTCAGAAAATATGACCAGCAGCACGCAGTAAGCGAAACAATTGTTTCATGTAACAAGCAAACAATGCAGTTCAGGACTGCTACTTCTAAATCAATAGGGCCATCAACAAGTGGAGGGTTCAGAAGTCACCAGAAGATGCCAATCATCCTGCTTAAGTTCCTCAGGCAAATGTCGAGAAACATTGAGATCCACTTGTACAGTATCCTTGACCTATTTCCAGTGGGCAATCCATACAAAGAAACAAGGGAAGCATAGATGATTCAATATGAATTCTAGTTATCTCAATAAGACAGTAACTCTCTTGTCCATCCCACCCTTCCAAGACAAACAAAATGTGCCAGAGGTTATTAAGCTACTTGGCTAACATATCTTCAAAGGGAGAGACTCACAAAGAAACTACTAACTCCATCTTGCCGAGTGAATACCCGTGGAAACAACTTCAACCATGTTTCATCACCAAACATGGTCATTTGCCAGCCAACTCTGAGAAACTGGTCTGCAATCAAAAGGTTGAATAAATACCAGTCAGCTGACGGTTCCATTTCATCTCAGTCACGGCAAGATGTAGACCAATATTATAATACAACTGCCGTAAGGTCATGCAAACCAAGTAACCAACCGAGAAGATTGTCATCTAGAAAAGCTTGTGTATTAAAGTTGAATACAACATCCAAGAATCCCCCAACAGCACCAGAAACCATAGCCTGTAAGTTTACCAAGAGATTGAATCAGAAGAGATTATTCTGGAAGTGACTTGTGAGTCAGAAACAATACAATATATACAATACCAGTAACCTTCAGACGAGGCATAGTAACTGTTGGAGGCGCAGCCTTTGCATGATATCCAATCGCCTTGCCACTTGCTAACAATGACTGAGTGTATGGCATAGCATCTACATGATTTCTGGAAGGAGGATCACCATCCTTCCCAAGCACAAACTCTGCTGGGAGACCATCAACAACCTAAAGTGCCATACTTATGTTTGATAAATAATGCTTACATTCAGTGTGCAACTTCTGTACTAAACTGCACAGATCTCAGACAAAACAACAGAGAATAAGTACATACCATGAGTATTAACCGGCTATATGAAGGAGGAACCTGAGAAAGCTCCTGCACCATAAGAATAATAGTTATCAATAGATACTTCTCAAACAAATCGAAGGTCTAACAGCAGAGATTGAATAGACTGCTCTGTCAGTAGATATCAGTTTCCAAAAGAGAAAATCGATGGGCAAGTACTCTACGTTCCCGCAAAAAAAAAAAAAACAAAAAACAAAAAAAAAATCACCTACCTATTAGGTTTATTAGGTCAAATAATGCACTTAAAAAAACAAAGCACAGTGTTTTCTGTAATAGTCTGGAGCTGATTAATTAAGCAGGTTGATTATTAACTGTATAGAAACATTACACGCCCATTGTATTACCCCCAACCAAATACCGCAAAAGTTCCTCATTTCATATGTTAAGAATCTATTCAGCAAGACATTAAACAACTAACTTCGCACGAGCCTATGCAGATATCAAGTGACTCACTAAAGATTCTATTTTGAACCATATTTAACACATCTATTTCGAACTGAAGTATGATTCCCTAAACAGAATGTCGAATTTAGCTGAGCTAATCAGTTATGTCATCCAAACTCCACATTGATAGGTATAAAGAATAGTCCAAATTAGCATCTACCTCCAGATACAACTCAACTAGGCCACTTTATTAACAAGTTTAACAACAGCACACACTCAATCATTCAATTGATTCTCTTCATAAGAAATAGAAAATCCATGATTCCTCGCATAATTTTGGTTCCTTAAGCAGCATCACCAATAATGCTATAAATTTTGGTCCCATAATCCAAACTAATTGTAACAATTTAACCTAAACTAAATTTATAGCAAGTTAGCATCATATACGTCAATTGATCAATGCCCCCCTCCCCCAAAAAAAAGAGAGAGAATCAAGAATCAAACCAGATATAGAGATCTGAGCTCATCTGGAGACATAGCAGTGACATTGTACTCATCAACAGATTCATTTCCCGGTGGTTGATAACTCTCAGGCCCGCTGAGTACAAGCAATTCATCGCATCAAGAGGGAGAGCTAGCGTTTTAGAGAGAGA
>JACYFF010031956.1:108216559-108241559 GCA_017589665.1 Selenicereus undatus | reverse complement strand
TTGAGGGTGGGCTGGGAGGAGGATTAAGTGCATCCTTAGCTTGGATCTTCACTTTGTATTGAGACTTTTATGGTATCACTTTTCTGCTAGATGTGAACATGTTGAAATCTTTATGAAGGGTGAGCTGGTTTAAGCTCAAGTCCATTTATATATTTTGACAATGCCCTTTGTTGGGATGAATTGGGAGAAGAGAAGGGAGGGGGCAGGGAGGAGCTTTACCTATTTGTTTATGCATTCATTTGGTAGATGCCCTAAACCCCTGTTTGAAGATAATAAATGTTGTTAATTTATTGAAGATGCACTATGACTTGCCACATGATGGCTCCCTGTCCCATTTGAGGGTTTTTTTTTTGGGGGGGGGGGGGGGGGGGCGGGGGGAGGGATTCTTTGTGTCCATATTGTTATATATGTACATAGAGTAGGACATGTTAAACTGCCGTAGAGCCTTTATGCTGAATGCAATGGAGTTTTGTTGCTCCTAGAGGTTGAGTAGCTTTGCTTGGGATCTATGGTTTTAGTACGTGCCTCAAGTGTAATAACTTGCTTAAAGTTTGGCAAAAGGCACATCTAAGCATGCTTCATCAAGATACACAAGCCCAGTTGAACTCCTATTCAGTGAAGAGTTGATGGTTAATATGAGCCACCTATTTGATCTTGCTTCTAGTAACCCTAACAATTTATTCTTTTGGTGGTGCTTTGTCTGAGCTTGTGCTGTGATTCTTAACAAGTGAACACCACTTTCCAATTTAGGGCTAGTTGAAAGGTCGAAATTAGTTCAACTTCTACTGGGGTTGGGTCTACCTGTTTTCATACTTTAACCACTGCTTGGATTGAATATAGTGGTGGCAGGGGTGGTTCAAAATGATAATCTAAGGCAGATTAATTAGTTCTATCACGTACTGCCCATTTTGTATATCGTACCTCAATCTTATTTCATGCATCATGGTTTTCTTGACTGGTTGAAGTTCATGAAGCAGTCATGTCGAGAAGGTTGTTGATGCCAAGTAGTTTGGGCAGGAAGTTGATATGGAGATATCGAGATTTGAAAGCTGGCTGAAGACAAGTGGAAGAATTAAAAGATGTAGAACCTTATGGGCAGAATCTTGTTTAATGTTTGCAGCTATAATAAAAGAATGCAGAATCTTGTATCAGTGTGAAAATTTAAGCATTAAAGATTTACACTTGTGAAATGGTTAGTTTCGGAGCTGTCCTTTTACTTGATTGTATGGGCATAGAACATTATACGCTCATGCTAAATAGGTTATCCAGTACTATAAACAATGGAAACACTATTTTATTTCTCATTAGCTGCTCTTTTCATGCCCTGGAACGCAGACTAAATATATGGGGGTGTTCAGTGGATTGGTGGGTTGGTGTGTTGCGCAACAGATACATTTACAAGTGTTGCAACTAATGTCTTGCGAGTTGCGACTCTTGTCGTTAAATTTCATGAATTGATCCCCACCGCTAGTATATGGTATGATTTTCGGGTGGCTGAGATTAAGGATATGATATGGTTTCATTTGCATTTGAACTTCGGCTTTTGTGGTTAGAATGAATGATAGTGTTGAATTGTCTCATATAGGATATTATTTTGTGTAGTCTCTCTTCATATTTGAATTGAGGAATTAACGGCATTTATACTGTTGCAATCAATAAAGTATGAAGACAATACTTGAGAGACACAAATTGCACTCAAAGAACCTGGACAAATTGGAGCAACCATCTTTAAAGCTGCAGGTAAATTGTCCTCTGGGCTAATGAGTACACTGGATTTAATATATAGAAGAAGGAATGCTTAACCTAGGGTTCCATGGAATTAACTGACTTGCATCTTATTTTCATTCTTTGATGTTGCCTTCAACTTGAGTAACATCATTCAAGATCTGCACATGTTTTGAAAGGCAAGAGTATATTCCTTCCACCTTGAAAAGAATGCCAAAAAAGCATTTTCAAATGAAATTAAGGAAATGTATTAAATATCCTGGCTTTTTTTTTTTTGGCAAGATGACATAAAAATTGCTTTGGACTTGTTTGGTCAGTTGAAAATTAAAGCTCCGAAAAAGGTGTCATGGTTAAAAATTGCACATAAATTGTTCATATATCACTTATACTGTATTTATAAAAACATAAAGTCCACTTTACTACTGTGCTACTTTGCGAGCTGATTAATGATCGAAGGATCTTAGCTACCGTTACATCTTAGAAACTGGAAATCTGGAATTAACATGACTTGTTCTTTTTTAACTACAAAAGAAGAAAAGGTGAAAGTTTCTCCATGATGACATTTAATAGTGCTAATGGACATTGAAATTCTTGTTGGTTGGTTACATCCTGATGATTCCCTATGCGATGTTATGTCGTAATATTTTCCTTTTCTGGAGAGACTGTGTATTATCTGTGAGCTAAAAAAACGAAACATTTGTGTTTTTAGCTTGTACCAAACAACAATTACACGAGGCTGAGTGAAGAAATTGCTCAAAAAAGCCATCAGCTGAGGTAATCCTTTGATATGCCTTGTCTTTTGGCTGTTTAAACATGTTTCTTCTGTTATCTGCTTGTATTGGGTAAAAGTTGTGAGAGGCTGGGTCCACCATGAGCCCACAGTTATAATATATCATGAGATCACTATTGATGCTTATGATCCGGTTATTGGAAGCAGGCATATGAGGGGAGAAGAGCTCCAGCAATTGAATGTTGAAGAGTTACAACAGCTGGAGAAGTCACTTGAATCTGGACTGGCCCGCATCATGGAGAAGAAGGTTTGCTTGAAAACATTTATTTGCTATGGTATAAATCTAGTTTTTCTGAAGTTTTGCCCTTTGTTCATATTATTTGGTTCGATTTATGCAGGGTCAGAAAATCATGAGTGAAATCAACAGACTCCAGCAGAAGGTAGGCACCAAAACTAAAAGCTTGACCATTCAGATTTTAGCCAAGAGATTAACAGGCCCCCGTGTTTGATTAATATGAGATGATTGGTTTTATTTGTATTCATATAAGGGAGATTGGCAAAGGAAACCTGTTTTTGTTGTCTCATATATGAATTTACTCCGTCTTTTGGAATCAACCTCTCTATGGGTAGAAATACCGGTAGAGGTAAGGTTGCCTACAGCTGGATCTCCCCAGACCCAGCGAAAGCGGGACCCACATTGGGAGTTTGTTGTTGTTGTTGTTGTATATATGAATTTACTCCATTGTATTTTCATATTCAGTGTCTTTACTAATTCGTCTGTTTCACTTCGACAGGGTGCTGAGCTGATGGAAGAGAATGAGCAGTTGAGGCAGCAAGTAAGAACAGCAGAACTCCATTTTTTTTTTTAATTTGATATGCTTTTCTTTTTACTAAATTAATTGCTGGAAGGTGGAAGGGATCTGCATAAAATATGTAGTGCCATGCCCATTGTATCTTATAGCGAAATTAGTATTGAGTTTAGGCGCCCCCCCCCCCCCCAAAAAAAACATTGTGCTCTCTAGTGCAAAACATTTTTCAAATTGAAGGGCCTTTGAGATCTTCCTATTTGCATTAGCTCTGCACAACTAAGATATGTAATGCCTTTTCCCTCCCCCCCCCCCCCCCCAAAAAAAAATTGGGAACGTCAATCAATAAAATCCGAACAATTTGGGGTTGGGGGTAAAGAGGATCATCAATTCACAATTCCTTCAAATGGAGCACATGTTTGATGACTCCAGGTGATGTATTTTCTCATTGAAGGTGCTGGAAGTATCTCGAGGCAGACAGCATGCCCCTGCTGATTCAGAGAATGTCATCTATGAAGAAGGCCAGTCATCTGAGTCTGTCACTAATGGCTGCGATTCTGGTGGTGCTCCCCCAGACTATGACGAGAGCTCAAACACTTGTCTCAGATTAGGGTAAGGTCTAACTGATTTCCTTTTAGTTAGAAGTACCTGTATGAGTGGGCCTGCAGAAGTGCATGGTTTATTACGTTGCATTGAGGACTATATTAATGTCAGTCACCTTAGAATTCTGAAATCCAAAATAGCTAAGGTTGTCGATCAACCACCTCACATTTTATATGTTTTATGAAATCTTGCGACCCATTGTCCTTTTGTTGATCCATCATAAGCTAATTAGTTTCCTGAAGAGAACCCGAAAAAAGGGAGAAAACATAGGTCAGATGGTCCATTGGGAAATTTGGTAGCAAACAGGAAGGGTTATGTGGCTTTTTTTTGGGGGGGGGGGGGTTGTTTGCCCTCAAATGCCCTCAGTGGGATTTGAACCCTGTGCTTTTGTGATTGTGGTTAATATGGTGCCAAAACTAGATACTAACAAACCTAATGCTGCAGACATTTCTGTACTTTCGCGGCCTTTCATGGATTCATGCTGTACTTAAAGATGAGACGAATATAAGTAAATCATGTGTTGCCTTGAATCACCATCCAAGAACTGACTAATTCCCTTTTGCCGTGTGCCATCTTGTGCCTCAGAGAGGCCAATTAGGCCTAGGAAGAAACCCAGGAAAGGCATACTCTTTGGTCTATTAACAAAGCTATTGTATGACTGCAGATTACCATAATCTCGTTAGATGGAGATGCTGTGGGGATTATTGGAAGCTGAAATTATGTTGTTTTCATCTATGCTTATGGAACAACTGTTTTTGCCCATTAGAAACGAAAAAATTGTATTAAGCTTAGCCCACCTACTTCCGAGATGTTGATGCTTGATGCTTGATTTTGCATTTTGTGACAGGATGAAGAAAATTGATAGATGTAAACTAAGTTATAAAGGAGTTGCGATGTATGAGTTCTGCTTTGGTGACAATTTGGTCCATCTTGTGTGGTTTCCGGAAGTGGTTGGCCTTGACAAAGGCCGAGTTAAGTTTGTTTCTCTCTGCCTTCATCCCTCCCTTCTACCATTGCTTTCAATTGCATCAGTATGGTGCCATTCGGTTTAGATTAGGAGTTGGCAATGAACCGGGTCAAGTTGGGTTACAGCTGATCCATTTACAAAGAGGACCGAGTTGGCAAGGTTGGTCCGTCAACCATTTGGGCCAGATTGACCCTTTTGTGTAAATAAAAGGGTCGGGTCGGCCTATGCGTGGCCTACTTTTGGTCCGTTTTAAAATGGAATAAACTTGCACAAAAAAACTGTATGTAATAATTACTGTTATATATAAAGCATTGGTAGTAAGTTTAATTGATTGGAACATGCAAATTAGTATATCAAATAGGATGAAAAACATAATCACTAAATGGGTCGTTAATAGGTCGATGCGGTCATTCTTGTTAATATGCTTTAATGGGCTGGTCTGATATTGATCTAATCCATTATTGACCTGATCCCATATTGGTTCTATTTTAAACGGGCTGATCCGCTTGACTCAATAGGTACTCGATCCTTTGTCGACCCTTAGTTTAGATCACGGAATATTTGCAGGTTACATAAGAGATAGACTTACATTATGTCTGTATTATTCTTTATATTTAGTATCTACTCACAAACTCACAAAAAAGTAGGACTAAAATGCGTACATAAAGAAGATGGAATACGACCCTAAAATATTCGAAGTTTCATTTTAACCATTCGACCAATGCCTCGTCTTCTGTGATCATCAATGGCTTAGTTGGTTAATGACTTCGACATGCGGCTTAAAGATGTCTACTTATTGTCGATAATTACAAAGCATAACCACCACATTGATGTCGCAATGCTCTACAACCATACTTTTAAGAGGCTCTGAGAAAATATAAAACATCAATATATAGTTTCATGCATGGGACAATGGAGTTGGGATTTTATTTTTATTATTTTTAATATCTGAATTAGGAGGACTTTTTTTGGGTGGGGTGGGGGGGGGGGGGATTGTGACTTGTGATTTGCATTTTAGACGAGCAGAGACTTCAAAGAAGAATGAAATCATGCTATGATGCTATGATCTATAATGTTGTAAGATTCACATTGTGAAAAAGGGCGTAAGATTCTTCTATTCTCAGAAAAAAATGCATTTAGTTCCTACTTTTCGTGTAAAAGTACGAAGATAAAACTGCTTCTTGGCCAGATTGAGCTCCAGAAACTCGAGTACACTAAAACAAGACACAACAAAGCCAAATATCACAAGTGTAAAAAATGATTCGGCTGTTGTGTTACTCTTTCTTGGACTTGGAAAGGACCTTCTTCCTCTGCCTGAGCATGTAAGTGTACATATGCGGACTGCCTGCAATAGCTCATGCAAAAAACAATCAGAAGCTCGGCCCCAAGATAATGATAGCTTATTGATAGGATTAAGGGATTGAACATTCACCTGGAACGTAAATTGCAAGGACAAGAAGAGCTGCATAGTAATAATCGAACGAGAAGTTCCATTTGTTGGGCATCCTTATGCTGTACTTTTCTGAGTTCTGCTAGTAAGCAAAAAGTTCAGTCAGCAAATTCGTCATCAGTTTAAGTGTAGAATAAGCAAACAATGCTGGATGTTGTTCACTGAAAGAAACTACTGATGGAAATGCAAAGATCAACATGTTTTCGTTTTTCTTCTCTCACTTCCTCATTTCCTGTACCTAGACCCCAATTTCCCGTCCAACTAATACAGCACAGTTCAGTATTGAATTACCATCTACTTCTTCTTTGTGGTGACAAGGCACCATACTTCACTAAAACTATCAGTTAACCTGACCTCAGATGAACAAACCATTGAGCGACAATAGCAGGAAGTTTAAGCTCATGAGTACAATACAGTATATGTTAAGTTAGCGTACTCCTTCCATGAACAAATGGAACAGCTACAAATGTATATCACAGGCGATTTCTCAGAGATTGATCTACCTCAGAAGTTAAGTCACTCATATGCTAATTCATAGATTAGGGTCTAGCAGTAAGTGACAGAGAATTGCAATGCATAATACCCTTGTTCCGAATAAAATGGCAACGAAGCTTACAAAACTTCGTTGTTGATGCGTTTCACAGGGAAAGCAAAGACTACAGCAAGAGTGTCATGGATGACTGGGCATCTCACCTTAATGTACGGCAGAGCAATGTAGATCAAACCAACCTCACTGGAGATACCGGTTGGGTACAACAAGAAGAAAGTGCTATACCTGCATGATGCAATCAGCTTCTCATGAGCATCGAAACTGATAACACATGTGAAATAGACAATAATTAACAGAGCATAAAGCAAAATGACAGTACCTCAGCCATTGAAGCCATGATGGTGCTGAGCCAAAAACTTCTTTCACACCAAAGAAAGAATACCGAATAATCTGAAATACACCAGAATGAATGTGGGATATTTGATTTCAGATAATTTAAGCTGCTCCTATTCTATCTTCATCCAAAATTCACTTTTTCATTGATAATATGGGGAATGAATAACACCGTGAGAATCCTTCAGGGATAATGCTTCTTTTTATCAATATACACACAACAATCAACAGCTAAACATGTCCTAAGCTTGAAAGTTCTTTCGACTTCACAAAGTTTCTTCCTATATTCTTCAGCTAAACTAATACTTGGCAGTCATACATTCCACTCATAACCCTCACTATCATCCCTCAAGCACGCATATTGTTTGATCTAGATTCTCATACTAAAAATCCAAACTTAAATGAGAAACAGATAGTAAGATGCCCACCTCGGTGATAGCCCAGCTGATTACCAAAGAGCTCACAAGGAAATGGGTTTGAGTCTGCAAAAATAAGAATGATTCAAGTCAGGTAAACCATTCTAAGACCCCTTTAACATTTCTGGTCTCAAAGTCAATAGCAATTTTGAAAATAAGATCAAAACGGTAAATTACAGACCTCTGGAAAGCTATACAAAATGCCCCAAGTTACATACAACCTTGAACCAATCTGGGGTAGTGTCGCACTTACTGGAGATCTCACCAAACCTATCAATTGAATTCCCACATCAAAAAATCAAAAATAATTTCTGGGATCAAAACAAAATCATATCTTTTTCACAATTTATCAACAATTTTCACTTACCTATCAAACCATGAATAATCTCCAAAACCGCGGCGGTTTGAGCGAGCAGAAGAGGCTTCTCAACGGCATTGTAAACATGTTCATGCCCTGATTCTATTAAGGTTTTCACAGCAAAATACAACACTTGAGCCCTGAAATCAGTTGTTCCCACAAATAATCCCCATTAAAAGGAAAATTGATAAGGTTGAAGTAATAAAAACGAAATAAAAAAGATGAGTAGTAGTAGAAGAAGAAGATCTAACCATCCGAAGAAAACAGCCCAGTTGTAGATGGAGAGGTAGACGCGTTTCAGAAGAGAGAGAAAGCCCGCCATTTTCGTCGGAAATGGCGAATCCGAAGTGCGAAGAGAGAGATTAAGATGCCAATTTGAGAAGGGTAACTTGAAGTTGATAAATAAAGATAAGAGGAGGGAGGAAGTTATGGGGAGGAAATAAATAAATGGCGAAGAAGCAGGTGAGCAGATGAACTACCTGGCCAATGGCCATACTAGCATTAAACCCACAGTTCATGTAGATCAACAACTACCGGACACATTTACCTCCATTCTCCAGTCTGAATTTTTTTTTCTTTTTTTCTGGGAATTCAATGGAAATCTTATTAATTGGAGTTCTTTTGGGTTTGATGATGGAGATAGATACATTCTAGTTTGTAATGGTTAAACAAAGTCACGCAGATTTTGGTTTAGTGGTGGGTAAAGTTGATAATTTAGGTATACTAGTACTAGATTTAAATTTTTGATTTCTTGTTTTTTGTTTTTATATTAACACTTAAAAAAAAAGGTAATTGTCAATTAGATGGTGTAAAATTCATGTGAAAATTACAATAATTAGTTTCATTTGATAGTATTTGTCTAAGAATTTCAAATTATCTTTTAAACCATTTCATATATATCGAGTCTATTTGTTTACTTATTAAAAATTAAAACCCAACACATGAAGCTAAACTGTTGTAGATTTACAATATATTCAGATAGCAGTAAGATAATAAACACATTGTAACTCATCTGAATCCCGAAAAAAAAAATTATTTAGATATGTTATTTCCAAATAAGATAATAAACCCAAGAATAATATTGTCTAGTAATTACGAAAAGATTTCGTCTATCCAACTGTTTTTGCATAAAAGAGAAGTGCGCACATTTAGCATCCAAGGAGAAAACACAACAACAACTCAAGCAGCAAGCAAGAACCACAGGAGCAGATTAGATCCAAAGAGGCTATAAGAACGCAGTTTCTTCATGGGTCTAATAGTAGCAGGTAGACAACAGGAACATGAGTACAAATCAAAATAGGACAATGAACCTAATTTCTCTTTTGGATCTTACAAGATTCTATAGAACTTAAGCATTCTTCCACGAGGTCTGTGCTCTGGACCCAAGTTTCAATTCTCAGTTCCATGGAAAATGATATGAAGATTTCATGGCCAATAGGCTTTCAGATGCGAATAGACTGGGGATGTTTTGAATCATATCAACCTTTTCCTCATAGTCCAGCTTAAGCTTCCGAATCTTGCCATTCACTGCCCCTAACTCAGTGAAGGGCTCCACCAGTGCATGTCCAACATTCGGAATAGCGTTACGCTTGAAAAATTCACTGATTTCTTTAATGCCATTAATCAAAATCTCTCTCTTCTTTAGCAGTGAATCATGTTCAGTCTTATGTCGGGCAAGAGCATCCAACAGTTCACGATATGTTTCAAACCGAGTACTGGTGACCTGTTTGCAATATAATCGCCAAAATAAAGCATCAGAAATCTGTAAGTATTACAAATCTTTAATCCAGTAAACCTGCATGAACTATCTGTCAAGGGGTGTGTATGTGCCATGGACATGTTATCATTTAATAGAAGTTACCTTTCTTCCAAAAACACAAAAGGTTTTTCTTTGTTAGAGAGAAATCTTGATTAAAATTACCTCTGACTCCATGCCTGTGGGTAATGCACTGACTGTACTGCTGTCAGCAACTACGGTGCCATCGCTGAAGGTGGACCCAACCGAGCTGCTGGTGGAGGTAGCCCCGACAGAGACTCCAGTGAAGGTGGACCCGACTGTGCCATCAGACAAACTCACCACCTGGTCTGCACAAGGAACATGCTTACATGCCTCAAAATCATACTGAATAGCCTGATATTCGTTAGAAATAGGACATGGATTCCACAGTGTGTATAATGTTGATGAAGCACCAAAACTCAGGTTGGATACTTTAGCCCACACATATCTCCATCTCATTGAGAGGACACTAGTTCTGGTCGCTTCTCTTGGGTCCAATAAAGAGAGGATACAAACAAGAATATCATCTGTCAATGAGCTGATGAGGTCCTTACAATTCTTGCTTCCCTGTTAACCAAGAAGCCAGATTTTCATTAAGAATACATGATTCACCAGCTAACTAAGACAACCTTAAGCGATAACTTGATAGTATAGACATGAAGTTTCGTTGATTATGAGGACGGTTCGTTATAGGATGCATGGATATAAATATATATATTACCTTTCTTTTCCTTTGGTAGGTAATGTACATCTTTTGACTGCAGACATCAAACACAGAACTTGCCATCTAAAGAAAAAATCACAAACAAAAAAAATTAGGAAACCACAACACAGTATATGGGGCAAGAAAACAAGCATGGTGCACCCAAAAAGAAAGTTTTAAGTGTTCGGTTGAACAATTACAGATGCAAAAATTTTAAAAATGATTGTCCCTCTACTAGTACGATCACGACGTACTAAAGCTGGGCTATTTTTAATGCAAACACGAAATTGACCCGTTTATTAAATAGGTCGACTTGATCCGTTTCCAAGCTCTACGTAATATACATATAGAGGAAAACTCATATATAGCACATCAAATGCTAATATACTATCATATTTCACAATTGTGCTTGTTCTGTATGATTTATCATGCTTTGACATCAACAAATACGATGCTCGATCATCATGATTGTATGCCACATCTTTTAAAAAGTTTGAAATTCTCCATGAATTTTCGTGCTTTGATTCACACCTTAGCTTTTTCTATGCAACAAATTAAACAATCATTTAAACGAGCAAGGGAGGCAAATTACTTGGCATCAAATCCAATTCAAATACCGTAGAAAGACCATTAACAACAAGAACTCCATCAACAAAAAAATTAAGTTAAAGGAACAAAAACAAACTAATTTAGAGTATAATCTAAAACTGAAATTTTGAAAATTAAAACCCTAACCTTGTAGATAAAATGGGCTCAATTGAAAGAACAAGGGTTAGCACAGACGAGTAACAGCAGGGTCGATGTTGAGGAGGACTAGATATCGCTAATTCGCCGGAAAACCCGGGAAATTTTGTTGGATTGGGAGAGGCAGAGTTTGCACAATACTTGGACTACGCGCATGGTCTCTTGAAAATTTAAAATAAGATTTTGTTATTAAAAAAGAAGAAAATTTAAAGTAAGATTTTGCTTTCAAAAGGAAAATGAATAAATAAATAAATTCTTAGCCAGCAAAAAAAAAATCCTGGTGAAAAATTCAGGACTTGCTTATAGAGTTATAGTTGCTTAACCCTCGTTACTAGATGAATAGATTTTGTTCTTGTTCAGCAAAATTAATCACTTAGGTGGCGGATAGCGATTTAAATAACAGATAACTGTTTAGGTAGTTGATAACGTTTCTATTTAGCTGTTAGTAGATAACTGTTTTGGTGAGCGGTCAAAATAAATATATTCGGTAAATTTAGTTGTTGGGTTAGCTGATTAATGTAAATTGACATCAAAGGAAAAAAATTAATTGCAACCCGACCAAAATTAATTTTGAGATTTTTCATTTATGGTAGGAAATAAAGATAGTATTGGAAGGCTTAATGTACTTGAAGTTGCTACACCACTATAATAAGGACTCGTGCAGCGGCTGGCTTGCTGGCCTTGGCTGAAACTCAACTTGCCAGTTTCAGCAATTTTGAATCTTTGTTGTCTGCTTATTCCTACATAGACCTGATCAAATTAAGGGTCGGGTCATGAGGATCGGCATATAGAATTTTCTTGACTCTAACCCTATCCGACCCTTATGCAGGTCAGCGTACCAGCCGACCCTAACCCTGACTCTGCAAGTACTCTCAGATCATTGGGTTAGACCCGATCATCAAACATCCCAATGTAGAAAATGAGATTTTTCACTAAGTTTTCTTTTTATTATAAAGGCTAACATTAAACATCTTACAAAATAAAAAGTCAAACGACAATATAATGCTCCGATTAAGCCTCTAATGCCTAATTTAGTCATTAAACCAATAGATCGATTAGTTTACTAAAATAATTACTCAGTTTACTCCAAACATTAGAGAGAGAATGTTACAAGGTTACGAACCAGTGAGATTTGGTGAAGTGAATGGGGAGAAGATGCTAAGGGGAGATGGAAAAGTCAAAGCGAAAAAGTTTTGAACAACTGAAATTGAAAGTATCTTGTTTTTATTTTTATTTTTAATTTTTTAAAAAAGTGAGGGTTAGTGAGTTGGGTCAACGGGTCAAATCCTTTACCCAAACCCAACCCTCATCATAGTGGGGTACCCTCAATTTGAGAGTCGGGGCGAGTCGGAGACCAAAAAAGCCGACCCTGACCCTCATTTTTGAGGGTCGCCCGACCCGTTGATCAGGTCTATTCCTAAGTGACCTCCCCTTCTTTCTTCATCCTTGCCTTCTCATGTAGAAATGGTCTCCTTCCCACTTTTTCTCTGAATTAGAGCTACAGTCGTATCAAAATTATATCATTGTATCGTAATTAAAACAAAATTAGTGAGGGGCAATTTTAACTTAGAACCTCATAAAGTCACTGCCAAGCTAATAACTTGTTATAGAATCTTGTACTTTAACTAACAATACTTACAGTCTGTACATGAATTAAGGATGTGCTTGGAGAGGGGAAATCATTTTCCATCATTTTCCTGAAAAATAATTTTTCCATTTTACGTTGTTTGGTAAAATAAGGAGGACAAAATCATTTTCAGGGGAAAATAATTTTACCCCATTTGAAGGAAATTGCTTTCCCTTGAAAAAATAGGGAAAATGATTTTCCAAGTCCGATTTTCATTGTCCAATTTTATCTCTCGTTCTATTTTTTTTAATTGTGCTTAGAATCACTCTATTTTTACTCTCATTTTGTCTCTCATTCTTCCCCTCTTCTTCATGTTCATCATCTTCATTGATGATTTTCATCGTCAATCTCTGCAATTATTTCTTGAGTTCTTTAACCCTGTCATTGTTACCTTTCTGAAGAACTTCGCAATTTGAGACACCCATCGTCTCCCCGTTCACCATTTTCTTTAATCTGGGTTTAATATCACTTAAAGTCAACTGGACAATCCTTGAGAATAGTGAAAAAATTGAGATTCATTAATGTTGACTCTTTTTTTTTTCTGGATTTATTATCGGGTATATTTCTTACTGATGTTTTGGATTTAATTTTGAAGAGGAGAGAGAAACAGAATTCGTTGGTTGGGTCGGGTTAGAGTAGTGAGTAGGGGAGGGAGTTGATGGTAAAAAGACATGAAGTTAGGGCGGGGGGTTCATTCCATCAAATAGTCAAAAATGAAGTGTAAAGAAAATAGTTTTCCATTTTACCAAACAGCTGAAAATATAAGTGGAAAATCATTTTTCTTGAAAAAATATTTTTCATGGAAAATGATTTTCTAGGAAAATAATTTTTTCACTACCAAACACACCATAAGTATCAAACTTCAGAAAAGATTAGATGGCATAAGGTAAAAAGAATCATGTAGAAAGGCTTACACAAGGTTAGAAACTAAGCCAAAGAGACTTGGAATATATATGTGATGAACATTTGAACAAACCACGTAGGATATCCTGAGATATCACAGGGGAACTAAAGCTGGAATAAATGATGACACCATATCTGCCACCAAGTGTTAAAAGAAGTAAGCTTATGGATTGCACAGAATAGTGTCCATGTCATGATGAGTTTATGTTTTGTATGTCTGATGTGAAAATGCAGAGCCGTGCTTAAATTCAACACCTGAGATGAAGACTATCATGTCGAAATTTCGTGCATAGAAATTACAGACTCTCCCTGGTGTCTGCACTTATTTACTGAAAATGGCACCGCTTTCCCAGGAGTGTTTGATTGACATATATGTCAAGATTGAAAACACGAGAGCCTTGATTTTTTCAGGAACAATCAGAAAACTGTCAGGGCTGAACTTCACCCAGGTGAAACACCAGAGAACAGCACAGATACGATAATTAGGTTTTTCATTCAAAGGTGGTATAGCCATCAAAAAAAACCATGGATAAAAAAATATTTGGGGAGGTTGCAGCAAAGATACAAGCAATTGAATCCGAGAAGAGAGATCCACCTCATGCGCATATCTTAGTAGTTCTTTCCAAGAAATGGAAAATTGAAGATCCTGATCAGTTTGTTAACATGTATGTGCTGAAATTCCTAGCACTGACAGCCCTTACGTGCATCAGCTTGTCTTGGCAGATATGATGCATGGTTCTTTTCTCTGAGACTTTCTTGAGTGTGCTTGTATGAAACAAAAAGGTTTGTACTTTGACTATTAGATTTGGATTCCATAGACCATTTGCAAATGCAGCAACTGATGAAGCTTCACATCCTGCATATTGCAGAAGACACGCATGATAGCAAAAAAAGATTAAAGAGGTGCCATGATGGATAATTGTTTCGTTGATTAACTACATACCGTCACACCTTTGTCACATGAATGTCGAGATTTGTTCGACAATAAAAGCTTCAAGCACTTATATAAGTACATTTATAAAGGCTATGATCAGAGCTCTTATCTTCAGGCGATATGCAAATGATGAAATAGAACGATATCAATCGCCTAGGTGGGTTTTACCCCCTGAAGCGTCTGGTGTGTCCTTGAGTTTGATTTATGCAGCATGTATGCTCCTTGTATTCCTTTACAGGTACACACACCATAGATACATACAGTTCAGTTTGAACCTGGAAAAGATCTGGGAGAGGCTTTCACTGATTTGCAGTGAAGCAGCGGCAAGTTATTCCAGCTATTCCTATTCAAGAGGAATGCTAATATAACTGAAGGTGAAAACCTTCTTTATCATTAGTTCCCTGAATAGTTTACATGGAATGAGCAGATGAAACAGTGGAAGGAGAGGCAAAGGCATAGTTAAATTGGTAGAATGACACATCCTAGTCCAGCAGAATGTGAGCAATACTATCTCTGCATGCTATTGGCAAATATCAGAAGGGCCAACATCTTTTCAAGATTTGCTCACAGTCAATGGAAGGGTTTTCCCCCCTTCATTTCAATCAACCAGCTGCACTAGAATAAAACCTATTGTGAGCTGATAATTTTGCTGAGATATGCATGAATGACTCTGCTGCTGTCCATATGCCAGTAAATTTACAGTGTCTATTTGCCAATTGCCACTGCCTCGATTTTTTTGAATCACCAAATCCAGAGTAGTTGTGGTCTCAATATTTTGGATTTTTATCAGAAGATTTTGCAAACAAACAAAAAGATAATGAAGCTCGGGTCCTCCAAACAATTATAGTAGTTTAAAAATGCCTTCAAGGCACGGGAAGATCACTCTCAAATTTCAAGATCACCATCTTTTGAATCATTGTGAAGAACTCTTTGATCGTGCAAGGGACGTCAGGGGTGCATTAGCTGCTCTAATTCCTCCAGAACTCAATGCTAGGAAAAAACTGAATGTTGCACACAAGGAAGCATACGAGCAAATAATTCAGATTGTCAAGCATAGGAAGCCAGGTATTTTTTCATCAATGGTCCAGGAGAAATTGTGCTTTATATGCTAGACAGCTCAACCAAATTGTTTTTCCGACAACTACATCTGCCTTTACAACTGCAAACATGGGTACTTGAAGACTGCACATTTTCGGTTCAAACTTCCAGTTGATTGTGAATGTTACATGACTGTGTGATGTCGGCGAACAAGGTAGCTTAGCATAAACAAACTGCACGTATACTGTAACAAGAACTCTAAAGGAGTTGATCTTCTAATAGACTTATGTAATTCTAGTGAACTGTTTGGAGGTAGAGACATAGAGTTATTGTTATTGGAGGAGGTTTTTGGCAAGTGTTACCTGTCATTCCACAGAAAAGTCAGGCAGAAGCAGTGGAGACAAACTTAGTTCAGCCAGATGGCTCAAGCTTAAAGTACTTAAACCAATGGAAAACAAGCGAGCAAGTAGAGATCCTGAATTTTCTGTTTTCTTCTTCCGCTTGGAAATGGATCATTGCAAAAAGGGCGTATTAAACCGATTCAGTGTGGCAAGTGTTATTCCTGAATTTTTTGAATTTTTCTCCATGATTCCATGTGTGAGAACGACAAATGAAACACTGTCCAATACCATAGACAAAGTACTGCCAGAACTCAACAGGTCCTTCATTGACCCTGATCTGTTTGCAACCTGAGCTACCCTGACACCATGAAATGAAGTTGACATTGTCAATAAAATCAAATATGAGTATCTGAGTTCCCTGGTTGACCTTGTCAATCAAATCATTACATGAATACCTAAGTTCCATGCTAGTGACATTTAAGTATTTAATAGTTTTGACGGCGTTGGAGCTAGATTCATAGGCAGTCAATTACCTAGAAAGATTCCTACACTTACTATGGCCTAGAGGTCGAAGCCCGCATGAGTTGACTTTGGCGCTTGATTTCCCTATCCTTCTTCTTTGCAACTTAGACCCATCCAGTGGGCTTTGCAATGGAACAAGGCTTATAGATGCAAACAGTTCTTTCCAAACTGATTGTCAGTGAAATTGCAGTTAGACTTCACCGGGCTTCTTACATAGGATCTGTGTGAGGCAAACAACATCGCCAAAGATCCATTTCAAATTAGAACAAAGATAATTTCCTATCAAACTTCACTTGACAATGACCACAAACAAGTCTCAAGGGCAGACTCTAAAATAAGCTGCCATCTGTAGAGGTCCTTGTTTTCGTCATTGCCAACTTTATGTAGTATCATCTCGAGCACAGAGATCTGAACAACTTAGAATATTCTAGATGAAGATGAAGATCCGGATTAAGTATGAAAACAAATTGACAGCATCATGGTTTTGAAGTTTTTATACAAGGAGTCAGAAAAGTATATCATTAATGAATAGGTTAGATGTAGTTTTTTCCAATTCCTTCTGTAATTTCTTACATGTTCTGTTCTTTTATTTCTCTACTGTTAACTGGCATTCTTTAAAAGTAAATCAATAAAAATCCAAGCAACACAACTACCCCTTTGGATAAATCTTGCATTCCTATTGTTGTATAGTGACCAGCATATGTCCGAAGAAACTTGAAAAGGAGACATTAAAGATAGAAGAGTTCATGAACTACAACCCCATTTTGCAAAGATGATTGTGGATGAGGAAGGGCACAACCACAAAAAGTTGAGCGCACATATATGAACGAAAAGCTTAAGGTAATTCATTATTACATTGTGAGAATCATTAAAAGAAGACTGAAAAAGCAAGGAACTACATCAGTATCATCAGGAAACAGAAGAATAAGGAAAATAAAATGTGCTTGAGAAGGGCTCGCTAGAAAAAACATATCCAATTTGTGTTTTGCTACCTAATTATTTATATCATTTGGATTTTAAAGTTCCTCAAATCACATCCAAACACTGGTCTATGGGGTCCTTCCCTCCCTGGACAAGCTTCACCTTCCCTTTCCACCTGTAGAGGACTTGTAAATTTCTCACCAACTGGATGTCCCTCAAAGATCGCACAGCTAATAAATCCTCAGCTGCCATTGCACCCGGAAGCTGCCGCAACAATTCAACGTTTTTATCATAATCCAGTGCAAGATTCCGCAGCTTCTTATTCACCTTTTCTAGCTCACTGAGAGAGTCCACCAATGCGACTGATAAATTGGAAAGAAAACCATTCTGATGAGATTCCTTCGTCTGTTTCATGCCAGTAATCAAGACCTTCTTCTTCCTTAATAGCAAATCAAGGTCAGCCCTTGTTTTATCGACAGCATCCAGAAGTTCCCAGTACATATCAAACATCATAGTAGTACGCTGACACAATTTAGCAAAACAAAGCATAAGTATTGGAAATCGCCTGTCTGCACTTAGAATAATCATTTGACAAGAAAGCTGAGAGAAAAAAAATAATAAAGGGGGAAAGAAACTATGGAGAAAACTTCTTCTTTTTTTCCCGTTTTGTATGGGGTTGGGAAATAAATTATAAGACAGTAGATAAAAGCGAAGAGAAAGAATAAGAAAAGCTTAACAGTTCCTCTGAACCCCCTCCCCCCTTTCTTGACGATTTCTTCCTATTCCCCGCCACCAGATTCTCAAAAGCTTTTTGTGGTAATACTTTTTGCCTAATTGACCCAGAATCCATCAAATTTGATTAGGATTAGGAAGTAATACATACCCCAAAATCGAAACAAGCCCTATATTAGTTCATTGATTGAGAGAAACCCATAAACAAAACAATGATTGGGGTCTGACAACCTAAGATTCTTACTAAGGTTCTTGAAAGTAATCTTTTACATACTAGAGTGCAAGAAAGAAATCTCTATGATCGAAATAGAAAGATATCTTGCAGCAAATTACCTCTAAATCCCGATCAGTTGGTAAAGTCCCGGCGACACTGTTTGTAACGATTACCGTACTGCCGGAATTGTAGCCGCTGGAAGTCGAGACGGAGAAAGTCGGGGGGACAGTGCCGCTGGAGAAGGTCGAGGGGGCAGTTCCCCAGCTGCCGCTGGAGAAAGTCGAGCGGGCGGTTCCGCCGCTGCTGCCGACGAAAGTAGAAGAGGCAGCGCCGCCGCTCAAAGTAGAGCCGGAAGCGCCGCCCTTCTCGCCGCTGAAAATGGAACCAATTGCGACATTGGTTGCGGCGCCGGTGGTTCCCAGGTCGTTTGTAGCGACGGCATTGCCGGAGGTGAAGGTAGTGCCCACCATGGGAGAGAGTGACTGGAAAGAAGATGAAAAGGAAAGAGGGAATGGTTCTTGAATCTTGATTGCAACGATGATAGAAAGTACGGTACTAGGCGAAACGAAAAATCTACATTTTATAGTCTCCGCACCAAAAAAAAAAAATTAAAAAAATTAAATTCTTACAATTGTCGGTTGATGAATAACAAACCGGGCAACCCAAGACAAACTGTGGTGCCTGTTTTAACGGGCTAACCCCGTGGGCTTCTAGGTCTAGATAGGTTGAGTCATGGAGCCCAAGCCCAGAGTCAGAAAAGGCTAATTGCGCCACAAACAGGGTTGGCAATGCACAGTCATTGCTACTCTTTCCTTGCTATAAAAATTAGTAATTACGCAAGTGAAGATTTGGAGTGTAATGGCTGTATGCTAAAGAGCAGCGGCGGAGTCACTAAAGAACAAGGGGTTAATTGACCCCTCAACTTTTTGAAAAAAAATAAATATGGGATATTCTAATGGAAAAAAGTAGATATTTATTAATTAGCTTTTAAATATTTTACAAAGATGTGTATAGGAGAGTGGTTGGTTGTTTGTTGCTCAATGTAGAAGGTTATGGGTTCAACTCCTTGTGTTGTCCTCTGTGCATATTTTTGTTGAATTTTTGCAAGTACCCTTTAAATTTCTTCTATATTTGTTTCACAACCCACGAACCGTCCTCCTCTCTCTGCCCTCACCCACGCTTCTGCCTGTTACACATTTCATTTTTAGAACTATTAAAGTTTATGTTATGTGTTTTATTAATCTTGTCCCCCTTACTTTGAATCCTGGCTCTATCCCTGCTAAATAATTGCTGAATATGGAGTTGTCGGCCATGCTGGTGGTCGCAATATTGGCCATGCTTCTTGTCGTGGGAGAGGGGACAACTATTTTTATGCTGCTGGTCGCGATATGGAGTTGCCGGTTAGGCAAACATGGTTGAAACCATGAAAAACGTACAATCACTATGTAATATGCATATGCTGAGAGGAGAAATATAGCTTTGAGATCAACTATTGTTCTGTATGATTTGTCATGCTTTGAGATCAACAAATATGAAAATCATTATGATTGTGTGCCACATCCTTTAAAAGCTTTAAAATTCTTCATGAATTTTCATGCTTTGAAACACAACTTTGCTTTTTCTATGCAACAATTGAAAGGTTTAAAATTGAAAGTTTGAAAATTGAAACCCTAGCCTTATAGATGAAATTGGCTCAATTGAAAGAATCGGGGAATTTTGTTGGATTAGGAGAGGGAGAGTTTGAATAATACATGGGCTAGTCCATGGTCTCTTGAAAATTTAAACTAAGATTTTGAATTTAAAATAGAAAAACAAAAATAAATATATGCTTGTGTGCCTCCTTTGCTGAAATAATGCAAGGTATATTTCCATCCATGTGTGATCGGAGAGTACAGAGTTAATAAAAAATTTAATGTTTTGTACGTATGGTAGGATACTACATAATCACTCAAAAACATAAAGATAACTAATAACATGATGGGATGATGTTTTGAGTTGCTCCATACCAATTACTAAGATCTTAAAAATATAAGCGGAAGATAGTTCAACAACATTGAACATCTAATTGGGTACTAGAAAAGGGAATAGGCTTTTACAAAACAAACATTACACCTTAATCATGGGTTTCATGATACCTTGATGAATTTTTATGAAGGCAAAATAGTTTTGAACAATTTCTGTTATAAAACCCGTCAAATCATATATATATATATATATATATATATATATATATATATATATATTAAAAGTTGGATTGAACTCATGTATGAGCAACATGTGGGATGCCACACAAGATGCCATCTAGGGTACCGATTGGGACAAAAATGCCATGTATAATGACAGTATAAGAGTCTTCTATCATGTAATTAAGATCAATGTAGGTTATCAATGCAATCTTAATTCAATTTACTATTAACTTTTCTCATATGTTAAGACTAATTATTAATTGAATTTTGTCTTAAAAAACTTAAATATAGAACAAAGAAATGATTTAGATGTTACCCAAAAAAAAAAAAATTGAAGTGTGTTAGACATTATTTTTGAGGTAAGCATATATTAGACATCTAAATCTAAAAATATTTGTTTTTATATATTTATTTTTGAATGAATATATCATGAGTTGACCCTTGAATGCCAATTAGGTTGCTTGTTTTTGCATACTGTAAAGATTGATTACTTAATCATGTCACACAATTGGATTTAGATAATATAAAATACAGTAGGATCTTAATGTGATTGTGGATTTCGTTCACGACAACTTTAAGTTGGTACAATATGTAGTTTCTTTTCACATATGTGACTTACGCTCATGATATTAAAAAAACATTTTAGTGATTTATTCAATTTATATTTCGCTTGAGATTATATTTTATGCTCAAGAATCATAGAGTATAATTAATTCTTTTAGCAAATTTAAATTTTAATTTAATAGGTAAATTAATATATAAGAGTAGTTTTTCTACATTCTCACAATAGACCATAATTGACTTCATAAATTAGTAGTCCTCCCCTCCCCTCCTAAAAAACAAGAATGTTAAAATTGCTCTATTATTGTTTGCAATTAAGATGTAGAAATGGAAGAAGAGAACATGAGGAAAGAAGCAAGGGAGAGAGTGGGGTGGGAGGAGAGAGAGAACGTGAGGGGGGTGGGAGGAGAAAGAACGGATGGGAGGAGAGAGAACGTGATGATATTATTGGGTAGATGTCACTGTTTTTATTTTTGCTAATTTTTAAATTATATAACTGATTTGGATATATCGTGCCGAGGTGGCAATGAGAGTATATATTCTCATGTGTATAATATGTATGTATTATTGTAGCGATGGGCCAAGCAGCACAAACTATGGTGCCTGTTTTAACAGGCTAACCCAGTGGGCTTCTAGGTCCAGATAGGCTTAGTCATAGAGCCCAAGCCTAGAGTTAGAAAAGGCTAATTGCGGCACAAATATTGTTGGCAATGAACACTCATTGCTAGTTTTTCCTCCCTATAAAAACTACTAGGATATTTTTAATTTTTTTGTTGGGTTTTTGAGCCTTCATTTTAACATAGTTAAGCTACTTTTAGCTCATGCTGGTGGGTTAGGCCGTTAGGATGCTCCCATTACAAATTTATTCCATTCACAAAACTCAAGTCTGATACCTCATTTAAAAGAAATAAGAGTCAAATCACTTAAACCCTACCTATATTGATCACAACATTTTCAATTAAAAAGTTTGTTTTCAGTTTTCGAATATTGTTAAAGATAATGACATTGTTTCTCACTCTTGTATTCCCTTGCTTCCTTCTCATACCATCTCAATTATCCCCTTAAGGTGTTGTGAATACACATGAAACATTTAAGTATTTAACCTCGGGGGCCCCCCCCCCATAAAAGAGAGAATTAAAAAAGGGACTTGGACTAGTGCTATTTAAATCAGACAAAGCAATACAAGATGGGCTTGTTTTAATGGGCCAACCAGGTGGGCTTTTCAATCGATGACTCATTCTGTGGGCTTGAAGGATCCAGGATAGTATGCACAAAACTGCATAGCTAAATAAGCATCTAAACCAAATGATAACTTGGCAGAACCATGTGAAAATGGTGAGAATATGTAGTAGTTGAGGGTGTGTACTGCATCAACAATTTTGTGAATGAACTTTTGTAACCTTTCATGAATAGAATTTGCATGATAAGCTGTTCCGGTACTTTGGAAAGTTGGGAATGAACCATCATTGCTAGTCTTTCCTCACTATAAAAACACTAGTACTCAGGCAATTGAAGATTGGTATTGTAATGGTTGTATGCTAAAGAGCTGTCGGATATGGAGTTGTCGGTTATGCTGCTGGTTGCGATATTGACCATGCTCGTTGTTGTGGGAGAGGGGAGGGCCCCGGTGTTGCATAGAGTTGGAGGCGACAAAGATGGTTGGAAGCCTGATGTTAACTTTTTGGATTGGGCCTCTCATGAACATTTCTATGTTGGTGACTGGCTTTGTACGTCTTGTTTTTTTTTTTTAATTTTTAGCTTTTTCTTATTTCTATTTATTTTATATCATATTCTTGATTTTGAATTTATGTTCGTTCTCGAGATAAAACTATTATATTAGACCGTATTTAGATATCAATATTTGATTTATCAGATTTCGGATTTGACAAGAGGAGACTGAGCGTGCTAGAGGTAAACAAGACAGGGTACGAAAACTGCATAGAGAGCAACTTCATCACCAACATCACACGAGGAGGGAGGGACGTGTTCAATCTGACGGTTGCCAGGGCTTACTACTTCATCAGCGGTCGAGGTTACTGCTTCCAGGGGGTCAAGCTCGCGATCACCGTGTACGATGCTCCACCAGATCACTCCACCATTCCAACTCCAAGTCCAATAAATTCCCATGCCGCCAGCACCACCCTTCACTGCCTCTGCCTGCCCCTTCTAATCACGATTATCATGATCATCACTCTTGATTGGACCTTTTAATATGTTTTCTTTGGATGGTTTAGCTAGTAGTGCCTTTTTTTTAGTTGAATTAAGACTTTTTTTTAACAATCGTAAAGGAGAAATACAACAATGTTAAGCTCCTTTTTTTTGCAAGAGTATGCACAACTGTATGTTCAATTAAAATTGTCCTAAGAGTTGGTGAAAAATATTGGTCAGATGAAAATGAACCAGCAATGAAATGTCCAAATTTAGATGATTAAGCTGCTTCCATATTTGCCTCTATGAACAAATGAGAAATGTCTTCATCTTTCCACGTACAAATGTCCTTGACAATGTAATGAATTTGCTAATGAATGCGGATCTTCTATTCTAAAGCATGAATGACTATCTCGTTATCGTCTTTTATTATTAATTGATTGGAACCTGTAGCTATACAATTATACTTTGGTGGAACAAGAATCAGTTCAGTGTGTTTGCTACTATGTTTGTAATGTTGGACTGACTTCGACGCATTAAATATGAGTTTATACCATGACTGGCTTTGTATATTATTTATGTCATTGTTAGAACAAAATCATTTGAAGATGTGAAAATTAAATACCGGTAGTGCAAAATAAAGTTAATTTTCTTTTTAGGGATCGATTTTAGTATGATTAAAGGGAGATTAAGAAAATTTTTACCATACTCCCACAAAAAGGAAAAGAAAACTCCTAAAAGTAGAGAATCTAAAAATTTTGCCGAGAGGGGGGGGGGGAATGGAGAATCTAAATATTTTGCTAACAGCATTTTTATCAAATGTTAATAATAGCCCATGATAAATGCTTAAAGGCTAAAACCAGACAAAACAATAATGGATTAAAAATATTAATTATCTTTCACAATAAGCAATAATAATAAGTGATATTTATAATTATGAGCAACAAGCAGCAGGAAGATGATCATTTATAATTATGAGCAACTAGGGACTGATGACCACATCACAGAACCTCCTCTTTAACTCTTGCTGGCAACTGAAGTAGCGTGGCTTGTCTCCTAATTGCTTCTATCTGCTCAAGAGTGTTGTGTTCTGGTTGCTTCGCCTCATCCCAGGGTAAGTGAGGATCAAGGACAACCCTCTCAAACACGATAGCAAACCGTGCTAGATACATAACCAGCTCAAAATCAGCTGGAGCTCCACGAAATCCAACCATCTCAAATATCCTAAGATAATGGTGATGCTTTTCTGCAACTTTGATTACATTTCCTCCCAAGGCTTCCTCATAATCAAACCAATAGTACTTCAGAAAGCGGCGCTGCCAAAAATGAGGCCATAATTATCACTTCATACGAAAACAACAATGACTAACGCTTTGTCGGTCTCATCTTAACGAGCTCTAAAGAGATCCAAATATAAGTAAACTTAACCTCCTGCAAACAAAGAGGGCTTTTAAATGACCCCCAAATTTTTTAGTAGAAATTTTTTTTTGGACAACATAGTCATCATTTCGTGTAAAGTTAACACCCTTGTTCAAATGTGTTGCCTAAGAAAGAAGGCTTGTCACAATAAACATTTTCATTTCATAAGAACTACAAATAGGATTCATTTATAATTGAGATAGAATCACTGGTTTATAAAGTTGAAATTAACCATAAACACATAATGTTAGGAATTAAATCAGGATAATAGGATGTAACAACGAAAACAGAA
>JACYFF010031956.1:108203154-108216549 GCA_017589665.1 Selenicereus undatus | reverse complement strand
GGTCACCCCGTGCCACGACTCGAGATTTTGGGCCATAAAGCCCAACACATAATAATAACGATGCATCAGCAGAGTTGTGCAGTGAAGACGGAAAATATTAACCAATAAACAACAATAAAACAACCATGGTTTCTGAATTGACTGAAAAAGAAACATATGAAGGAGCACTGGAGCAGAGCTGACACCCACAGAGCCTACACTCCCTATGATGCACAGATGTCATTGTAAGTGGGATCCAAACTAAGGATTTTGTAACTCTCAAAGCTTTACCAACTAGCATAGCTAGCAGTCATAGAGCCTATGATTTATGGACAGAGAACAAACGTGTATGGCAAAAGAGTTTATCATATATGTAAGTTTCATATTTAAGAAGGGAATTTCAGAAGCCACAAACACCGAGGCACCTTGCTTCCTAATAGATGGAAGGATGACTTCTAACTGCAGTACCCTCGACACTTGGGTTGGAAAGTAAAGAATTAATATAGAGTTCCACTCCAACTCTCACAGTTAGGTCTTGACAAAGACATTTGACAAAGTTTTGAATTTCTTTCAGTTTTCTATCTTTATGACTGCATCCAGCTCCTTCTAGTTCCTTCTTCCAACTGGAATGAAGCTGAAAGGAATAGGCCTTAAAAGAAGTCCATAACATTTCAAGCTTTGAATTTTAGCCAAACACTAATAATCAGCAACAAATTGCCCCCAGCTGCCCCCGCCCCCCAACCACACTCAAAAAAAGGGAAAAAAAAAGCACCCCTCCAAAAACATCTCTCAACCCCTTTGCCAGTCATTGCATGCCACCAATCTCAATCAAATTTCCCTCATAGGAAATGCAGTGCCTTTAAAATAAAAAAGAGCAATACCTATATGAGAAAACCATCTCATTTTGTTCGGCAAGATTGACATTTTTGGTGAAGTTGTGGTGAACTTGGGTTAAGTGAGCTTGAATAAGATGATGACAGGAGACAAATTGTCCACCAAAATCAATTTTTTGGCCCGTATCCTTATAAGAGAACCACTTCAATTTTGTGAAGTTGACTTTTTGATGGGGTTGCGTGAGATTTGAATTGAATGAACTTGAAGAAGAAGAATACGATGATCAAAGCAGAGAAAATTCTCCCACCAAAATCCAAGTTCTGAGCAATGCCCATATGAAAGACCACTGCAATTTTGTTAGGTGAGACAGGCTTTTCTGAAGGGGGTATGGCAACCGTGCATATTCCCAAGACAAATATCACAGTCTTGCAAATTAGGAAGCCATGATATGCATATTCAAACTATATATACAGATCGCTGGCCTTCACTGCTCAAGCCTCAAAGCACTCTAATCCCATATAAATATTGTTGATTAATACAAATATTGTTGATTAGATCAGGTGGAAAAACCTATCCTGTGCGTTATCCTTAATGAAGGTAGAGAAATTTACAAATGGGACACACTGTAAATGGCATGCAACAAACTCATGTTTTTTACAACAAATGGGTGTTGATTTTGGAGGGAAAAGCAAATGGGAGAAAAAGTCATATGAAGCAAAATGATCACAATATCCTTAATGAAAAGATTTCACATTCTTCCTTCTACCTGATTTACCCACTTTCTCTCTCCACCCAAGCTTGAAAGCATCAGCAGGCATCAAACGCAAGGAGGAAAGACAAGGGTTTGTACTAAGTTCATTGATAGATTCTCTCTCTCGCTCTCAATCTCTCTCCAAAGTTGAATCTACTCATGAATTTTGTAGCAGTGAGAAATTGTGCATCAAAATTGAGAGAAATTTAACCCCAAATTGTTCAAGGCAGCTTAGTTGTGGAAGAAGAGGGTAAGGCAATGCGCGTACCTGTAAGTGAGCGAAAGTGCAGAGGGAGACTGGAAGTGAGCTTACAGTGTTTGGTGATGGTGGAAACTTGATATTTGAGGTCATCCATGAAGTCGGAGGTGGAAGGGTTTGGGCGTCTGACGTTGGTAGACGCCTTCAAGCAAAGTGGTTAATATAAGGTATGTTAAATATTATTTGAAATTTACGATTTTGGTATGGGAAATGAGATTTTGGCGAATGATTTAGCGTGTAGGAAGGGTAAATGTCCGGGGTAATATGTGTGCCATGTTGTTAGTCACTGTTTACCAGGGTATCATTAATGTCGTTGACTGAAAACCCAACTGCATGGGTGGCCATGTTGGAGGGTCGGATAGGGTGTTATTGTCAGGAAAGGAAGATGATGTAGTTGACACTAACATTAAACAAGAAGGGCACACTGTTGAACCAGGAAAAATGTGGTACTCATCATGGCAAACGCAGTGTACTAAAGAGGTAGACAAAGAGGAGTGGTGTTGGGACTCCTATTATGTACTTGTGTGCTGTGGAGGATGCAGTATTGGTTACGCTGACCAGAATGGGAAATCTATTGGCGAAAAACATAAGCCTTCTAACCAGAATGAGGCTGAACTTTTTGACATGATATCAATACCTGTCACCAGAGTGTGAGGCTGTATCTCCCTATATCCTCCATGCCTGTTTGCCATGGGTCAGGCTCTCCACCGATCAATGTCACCGCACTACTCCAGCCATGGTATTGTCTCAATGTGTTGGCAAGCATGATGTCCCTCTTGAATTGAACAGGCAATAGTGATTATGCTTTCAGTAGATTAGGCAATGAATCTAACACTGCTCTCTTGTGTAAATTCTCAGCATCGAGGTATCAAAGTTCTTGATCGATTCTCTTAATCGCAGCAAGACGCTTAGAGTTTGCAACGACACCATCAACGCTTTGGAGATCAGTCAAATTGCCAATCAAATCCGCTTTTTGCACCAAAAGGTTGTTACGCTGAGTGGTGTATTCATGTTTTGCCTCCCACATTATCCAATACAAATCAAGAAAATAAAACTTAAGGATCTAACATGTCAAATCTTGCATATTTAGAGCGAAACCGAAAAGGAGGGGGGAGGCGTCACATACCTGACCCGGTTGACCTTGGGGTGAAGACCACCACCATGAAAGAAGGGACGATAGCCAGTGCCGCCGCCCTGAAACTTTGGTGGAAGGAAACCAACACCACCACCTTGAAACTTTGGCCGAAAACCAACTCTGCCGCCCTGAAACTCTGGTTGAAACCCAGCACCGCCAGTGTTAGGTTGTGGACGCCACCCACCACCACCGTTGAACTCCGGACGCCACCCACCACTGCCGTTGAACTCCGAATGCCACCCACCGCCACCTCCACCGGCGTTGAATCCTGGACGGAACCCATTGAAGTCTGAACGGAACGGCAGTAGCGGATCTAGGGTTTTGAATTAGGGGTGTCCACATACGAACATTTATCACCAAGTGTACCATAACATAAAGTTTAAACAATACATGAAATATTACAATACATAAAATATTACATAATGTACTATTACAATTGTCTTTTTTTTATTTTTTGGAATGGATGCATGATAGAATCATTAGAAACTGAGTCAAATACATCTTTTTTCATATAACAAACCAAGCAATCATTCAAAAATGAATTACACATTCGATTCTGAAGTCTATTTTTTATGATTTTCATTGTCGAAAAAGCTCTTTCCATGGTTGATGTGGACACTGGTAGTAACAATATTAACTTCAATTGCCTAAACATCAATAGGTGGGTAATGTCTTTCTTTGTCTCCACCATTACTCTACAAAGATCACCAAGCCCTTTCTAGTCCTGAAAAGCTTAATCAGATTGCACATCAATAACAAAATTTGCAAGTTGATGCTCAAGTGTTGTAACGTCAAAATCAGAAAAATCATTGGGATAAAATTGCACTAATTTGATTAGCTTAAACTGGTCAAAAAGTTCTAAATTGATTACATGGATTTAAGCAAGCCACGCAAATAAGAAGTTCAGTGCCAGTCTCACTTAAGCGATGTCTAAGCTCTTCAAGACGTAGATCGACAACTATGTAGAACACTTCCACTCGATAATAAAACTCATAAGCACACTCCTCGACAATACGCCGTGGCGTCCCTAGAAAGAGCCATTTATCATCCATGTTTGAAATAGGAATCTTATGTTTTACACAAAAAGTACATGTTTTATCCATAAGAGAGTCTCACCCATCATTTCTCATCGATTCCAATGACTTCCTTGTGGCTTGGACAAGTTTCATGGCATTTGCAATATTTTGACCATTTTTCTGCAAAGCTTGTGAAAGATCATGTGCGATCCCCAAAATGTTCAACATTAATTAAAGAGTGAAAGCAAAATTGAAGGAACTTAAATAAGCTATTCGCAAAGTAGCATCATTCCTTATAGTTGAGGTATCTCCTTCAAGTTCGATAAGCTCAAGTACATCCATTATAGAATCAAACAACAGACTTGCATTCAGTAATGATTTGTAGTGAGATCCCTAGCGTGTATCACCGGCCCTTATAGGAGCAAGTTGTTGATTTAACCCACGTCCAGTTTTGGTGACTAGTTGATAAGTCGAGGGAACCTTTTGAATAGGAAATTAAGTAATAAGCATGGGTTGCACTGCATCAATTGGATTCATAACGCGTAACCAACCCATTACCCTCCGTCAAGGTTACATGAAGTTTTAAAGTTCAATGCTTATAGTTCAGTCAGCAGGCAAAGGATTCAAAGTTTAACTTTCATTGTTTTGCTAGTAGGCAAAGGATTCAAAGATCAATGTTTATTACTCTGTCAGCAGGCAGAGGATTCAAGTTCAGAGATTCTAGTTCAGAGATTTATTATTCTGCCAACAGGCAGAGAACTCAAAGTTCAGTGTTTCATAGCTCTGCTAGTAAGCAGAGATTTCAAAGTTTAGTGTTTCGTAACTCTGCTAGTAGGCATAAACTTCAAAGTTTTATGTTTCATAGTTTTGACAATAGGTAGAGACTTCAAAGTCCATACGTCCTATTGTTCTGTCAATAAGCAGTAGAGTCAAAGTCATACGTGACCAAAAACCCTTTAACTGGTAGAAAAGCCAGGTCAATAGAGAATCATATGATGCTTTATAGAACGCTATACTTTAACAAACAAGCATATGAAGTTAAAGCATTAGTATACCATTCACATGGCATAGTTATAGGCTTCACTTTATGGTTATCCTTCCATGTTTTAACAAGAGATCTATTTCTAGACATGACCTGCATGGTGTAGTGAAATCACCAGTTTAGTGACTCATGATGGTTATTCAAGTATAAGTGCTAGATTCATATAATATGTCACCTGACAGCATCTTCAACGAAATTTCAATATTTATATACGACATAAATTATATGGCATAAAATAAGTCTTTCATAACGGAAATCCCAACAAGGGGTGTTTAAGGGTTAACCCCTTCCCTGTCACGCGTTTATATGAATTTTTTATGGTAAGTTTATTGAGTATGGCTATTTTAGAGTATGTAAGCGGTGGAAGCGACTGCTATTCCCCTGCATTGTATCTGACCCATTTTTGCCCATAATGCCTTTCTTAAATCATTTTACCTTGTATGCCATTAGTGAGGGGCTGTTAGAATAATGGCTACAAGATCAATCTTTCTTCCCCTATCGCTTTTTCACAAGTGTCCCACATAGAACTTTTGGGTGGTAATTTGAGGGGTTCATATATTCCATTCTCCTTACCCATGTTGAATAACTTGAGACCAGACTTTATGGGGTTGAAGGTGTCTGGGCTGGGCGGGCCGCGGGTTGTGGGCCTAATCTATCTTTTTGGGAGAAATCTGTTTAAACAATTTCATAACAGACTACGCTAAATCCTTCGTGAATCGCTCTATACAGTTATAGTCTCCATGATTTTTCTCCTCACCTTGAATGCTGCCAGATCTTCTGCCTCATTCTATGCTACTAATGGCCAGATCTTTTGCCCCATCTTACGCCATTTTAATGCCTATGTAACAGCTATTTTTCCCCTATAAATAGAGGCCTTACCAGCAGGGCTAAAGACACACCAACTCTCTCATTTCTCTCATCTCTTCTTCTTCTTTTCTGCATTCTGGGTTACGTACTGTATACTCTAAACTCTTGGTCGCGAAGTGCACGCGTTCAAGAGTACTGAGTTAACCTTGGGAAGCAATCAGCTATATCGATTTGCACCGTAGTCGAGCCGTAATTACTTTCAAGGCAGTGGTTTATCCACGACTCACTTTATTCTGTCGATCTTCCGGCCATTATTCTTCTTATTCTTCTAACATGGATTCTGGGCAGTAAACATTTCAAAAGTTCGAAGAGTTGACAACTATTTTTTAAGTTCAAATTATTCACTTCCAGCACACCCAAAATTCAGATTATTATTTTTCCAGAACCCAAAATTCATTCAAAAATGCGAAATATCGATGATGAAAGAGCAAGGACCGATTTTGGCATGAATAAAGGTAGATTAATGTCATTGTTGCTAAAATATGATGGAATTAGTGTTGTTATTTCATTCCACTTCTACACACTAGGCAATGAATTGTGCACATTGCGGGTGGGTTAGTTAGGAATTACGAGAAAATAGAAGACTTGGTAGGGTACGTTCATGGACTGCTAATTCAAAATGAAATTGTTTTCTGGGTAAAAAAGCTGACGCGGATAACGAATGAATTGTTCTATATTTAACTATTTTTAAAAAGTTGAGAGACAGATATATGGTACTTAGATTTAGTTTGGCTTTGTTTTTTATCTTGAAAAATGCCAAATGCATATTGAATGAGACTATGAGAGGCACTATAACTTACATGGGTAATAACTTATGAGAAAGCATTTAAACCAAAATTAGAAAAAGAAGAGGGCACAAAATAAAGAATGATCGTGAACACGAAGTGTTCAGTAGAAATGAATAAACGAACATCTTGAAACTTAGGACTTAGATGTATGACTTCACATATGAAAGGATTAGCAACATAGACCAAAGGCAACAATAATTGTCTGATACATAAGTAATATTCATAAACCGAACAATGTCAACCCCCCCCCCCAAAAAAAACGAATAGTTTGTATGTTTATTTCAACCAGCCAATAGAAAAATTCGATTAAAACATACAAGGATTATAAATGAAAGAGTGTACACTTCAATAATTTCATGGAAAATAGGAGAACTTCTTATTTAAAAATTTTATTTGATACTTTAGAGTAATTTTATTAAATTACCATAGTTTAAATTAAGAAATATTGCAAACAATATAAATAGATGATGAATGACACATAGAAAGACGACAAGTATAAACCATCCTCTAGAAATTATAAAATTACAAAAATAAGTGGATAGAACGACGAGGACGACAGACCACCTGCTAAAAACTATAAAGTTACAAAACTGAATTGATAGTTTATATACATTAGCAACTACTCAAAAAAGGATAAATTTTTAACTAAACAAAATCTAACTAAACATGATTTTCATATCTTACAAATTTAGAAAAATAGAAACCCAATTTAAATTAAAATAAAAAAAAGGAGAGCGCATAGTGGGGATAACTGTCTATAACTAATTCTGTCCCAATTCCATTTCTTCTTACTCCGCTCTATTCATTGTCGCTCCTGCAAAAAAAAAGGAAAAAAAACCCAACTTCTTTCCATTTCATACCATTTCTTCACACTTCATGTCATTTCTTCTCATTTCACATCTACAATTTATCCATGTAAAAAATAGGCTCTAACTTGCTAACTAAAATAAGGCGAAGAGAATGGGGCCTATGCGCATTGTGAGGAAAATCGGCAAATCTACTGCTGGCGGTCCACCGCAATAGCTGTTGAACTGCAAATTCGTCGGTGGATCGAGTACTTCAATCCAGGTCCTTCTGGTTTCACAAACTGCAGATGTGTTCCATTTTCTAACAGAAGAAAACCATTGGTCTAACTCCCTATGATTCTGGAACACCTCTTCCATCTCTTCTTCATTTTGAAAGGTGAGAATAAACTTGTATTGGCCCAAATCACAATTTTTTGTATATATTGGAAGCTCACTATTTAGAGCAGTTTCAATCATCCCCAAGTCTCTGGGAACTTCAAATTCACAAATAAGGCTCCTCCTAAGCCAATTTAATTTTTCCTCACTCACTGCACCCTTCACCAATTTCAACTCCTTTTTCTGTGGACTGTGTTCTTGACTCATTTGAACTATCATATGTGGATCTATGGTTTGCTCCCTCTTCCAAACCCACTTGGTTTGTGGCCTAAGCTGCTGAAACTTCCTTCCACTGTCTTGCCTCCCATTGAAGTTGTTGTAATTCCTCTTACTATATGGGATGTATTTTCTACATTTTGCCCAATTTGCTTTGATCTTCTTGCCTATAAGGAACTGGATGTTGAACATACTGATACATTTCTCAGCCTCGTCTTGGAGGAAGATACACATCACTAATCCTTCCTACTTGTTGGAGGATATCCTTAAGATCATGGCTGCTGAATTCTTGATGGAGGTTCTCCATGTACACAGTGAATTCTTTTCTCCATTCTCTTCCTTGTCTCTCTTGCTCATTTGATTGCCTTCCCCCCTCTCGCTCTGCTCTGGCCATTCACCTCCCCTTTCCTTCACCCTTCTCACATAACCATCCACCAGATTTATTGGATATGGGCATAACTGTATAAAATAGGTTTAGTTTTTTTTGATCTATATATGCCAAATAAAATTCTTATACCCGCTATATATTTAGTGGGTATAAGTATGTGTATGTAATATATATATTATTTTTAAAAATTGATACATATGAGGATATGATTAAATCCACCCAAACCTTAGTTAAAATAATAAGCGAAATAACCTTCTATTATAATTAAGAAACGAAAATATATCAATGACCTATCATATATTGCATTAATAACATAAAAAGTGAATTAAATCATACTTCCTAGAAACATCGCAGTTGTGTACTAATACATATTACAACGGATATCTCTTTGAAAATATGTATTTGAAAAAAGGGAAACAAACCAGCTATACAAGTATACCGCATGAAGCAGGGGGGGGGGGGGCGGGAGGTGCATATCATGAAAGCACATTGACAAGATGAAAAATACACAAAAAATGAGGCCATGATAGAAGTTTCACCAACCAAGTCACAATCACTGCGCATTGTGGGGAGAATCAGCAAATCTACTGCTAAGCCGTCCACCGCAACAGGTGGTGAATTGCGGATTCGTCGGTGGATCGAGTAGTAAGAGTAACATCTCTCCTGTTCTTGCAATAATTATACCAAGAAGAACCCAAAAAAAAAAAACAGAAAAGAAAATTGTTATAGAGGGTGTAGGTGGTGGCGGCTTTAGATTCCTGTCACCAGCAAAAGCAGCCCACGCATAGTTTAATGCCCACGTCTCCCTTATATCTCTTTGCTGCTTTTTTGTAATGTATAGGTTGTCAAGAAGACGGACCAGGTTGTGTTCGGCAAGGAAAAAAGGACAGACCCTATGACAAAGACCCCTCATTTATGAGGTCATTTACTCAAATTCCCCCGTTCTAGCTGTTCTTTAGCTCACAAGTGCAATTTTCAGGGTCACATGTGAACTTGGTCTGTGAATTGAAAGTGCCCATCTTTGACTCTTCTCCTTTAATGGCGGATTCTGCTCTTTCTCTTCTATAAGTGCTTTAAAGAGAGAGAAAAAGGGGACATATTGGTGGGTTTTTTGAGACTAGGGTTCTTCAGTGTTTGTGGGCATTGTTGGAATTGGAGTTTCACCAGTTTGCAAGCTTGGGTTTTTGAGATTAGGGTTCCTTAATGTGTGTGGGAATTGTTGGAAGTTTGTTTCACTAATTTGCGAGTTGGGTTTTTTTTGGGTTTCTCCAACTGGGCAGTATGAAAGGATGCAATCCAAGATTTCAGTATCAGAGGTTGAACAGAAGAAGAAATCAAGGGTTTTCTGGGTTCTTTATGCTGCTTTGCTCAGTGTTCTTGGCTGCTCTTTTCAGTTCTTTGGTTCATGCCTCTCCAACTCTATTCTCTGTATGTGGTTGTTCTTCTTTCTTGATTCTTACCCACCAGTTTTTTTAGTACCTTAGTTGTTCTGCTCTGTTAGATTTCTGGGTGGAATTTGGGTCATTGGGATCTTCCGCTCTTTTCTTTTGCCGTTTGGTTTCTTTTGAAGTGCTTCTGACTTGCTGCTTGAGAGCAAGACGCCAAGAGTGTGTTGATATCAAGTCCAACAAAAATTTGATGCGTTAAGAAGGGAAAATTAGTAAAGTTTGAAGTCGTTTGTTTTAAGTGATTAATTTGTATCAGATTTGAATACTATGACAGAATCAATGCAACCTATAGGTACATTTAACTATAGTCAGGATTGCAATTTGGCCTTTTTTGGTATCGGATCCAAATTTCTTAACTATTGCTGTTTTGAGGCAAGAAAATGGTAGTACTGTTATTTTGCTTTTTATGAGAAGTATCTCGTACTCATAGTCCTGAAGTGGCCCAAGCTGTCAAAAGCTTATCCATATCTGGTATTTTATTTCGTATTCAGGAAATTAACTGAAGTTCAGTTATGTGTTTTATGAAGTTAATAGACTATGATGAGTGCAAACCAATGCCAATGCTTCGGAGTCTTCCTTAGCAAGGGTGTACAAAACACGACCGTGTCTACTGCTGGCACACATCACATTTTTCCAATGCCTGGATCGTGTACTAGCCCTTTGCCCACCTATTTCATGAGCTCATAAGCATGACTGAGATTTCATAACCATGGTGTTGAATCGTCAACTTCTAAACTCTATACATTTCAGAGTGGTGACTTGCTATATCTTCATTTCAGTTTGCCTATCCTAGGCATTGCTGTACTCTTTTATAAGACGTTAGCCACGGCTGAGAGCTCCTCATTGCTTATTAACCCCAATCCATCTGGCTTGTTTCATATGCGGTCCAGTATTTGTATATTGGGCCATTGCTGAAATCTGAATCCCTTTTATGAGACACTGGCCATAGTTGAGAGCTTGCTATATCTTATGAAACCAATGCAGTGATAGGCACGTATGCATAAATGATTTTAAGGGGTTTGCTGGGTGACCGATCGGGTGTATGAATCATGGCCGGAACCAGGCTTGTCCGCATTCTCAAGCCAAGACTATGTCTTCAAACACCACCCTAGGCTCTTTGCTTGGTTGGTGTTTGCTGCCAAGCTTACAGAATTAGAGGATATAGTACCTGTTACTTCTCCAGACCCTTGCATATTGGGATACTTAAGCTCACTTAATCACGACAAAGCGATGATATTGTACAGATTTTCTAAATATAACTCAATAGGTGATGGCCTCTCGGATGAAAGGAGTATCAAAGTTCGGTAAATTCCTCTGAAGTGGCTATGGCTCTAAAGTGTTTACCTTATGCATTAATAAGCTGTTTCTCTTCGGATTTGGAGGTTATACTTGTTGATCTTAGATCTTTATCATTGCAGGATTGGATGTCTACAAAACCTAGGCACCCAAATCTTCTCAAAGATGCTTTAAGAAGCCAAGCTGTAAGTGAGAATTCATTGGCACTGTTGGTTTTCGTGTATTCTCTTTCTTTTTTAACCTCCCATTTAATGTTGCTGTTTCTCATGCTAATGTTCAATCCTCCAGCCTAGTGAAGAGCCATACGAGCTCTGGTCTCCTTTGCCAGACCAAGGATGGAGGCCATGCATGGAAGAACCCCAAGTTCGTGGTGAGTGCCGCCATTTAACATACTTGAATGTTACTGTGCGAGCCGCTAAGGAGCAAAGCAACAGTTGTGATTAACTCTATCAAAGGCGTGGCGACATTGTTTCTCATCAGCTTGTTCTAACTCATGCAGAAAAACCAGAGAAGTCACAGGGGTACCTCCAAGTGTTCCTTGATGGGGGCCTAAATCAGCAGAGAATGGGGGTAGGTCCTGAACCTCTGAAAAAAGTGTCCCACGCTGTGGCTGATCTAGAAATTTCTCAGAGGGTGTCCTTTTAAACTGTCTAGGATTTGTCAAGTACCAGTTACTGTAATTTTTATGGGTATCCCCTTAGAAATTTTGAAGATTTTTTGCATGCTATTTTAAATAGCTTCTGATTAGTGGTATGCGCACTTGCCCTGACTACACCTGATGTCTTGAGAGGCAAAACCATTCATCGTGATTGCTGTTACTTTTCGTTCTATAAGCTTCCATAATTAAAATGCCTTTGTCTCCAGATCTGTGATGCTGTTGCAGTCGCTAAGATTCTGAACGCCACATTGGTCATCCCACTTCTTGAAGTAAATCCTGTTTGGAAAGACTCAAGGTGTGTTTAGATAGCATGGTGCATGTGACTGCGGAATCTGATTTTTTTTGGGGGGGGGGGTTGTGGAGCTTACCTCTGATGTCGCGTCTTTTAAAATTTTTCACAGCTCATTTGAAGAAATTTTTGATGTGGATCACTTCATTGATGCTTTGAAGGATGATATTTCTATCGTTAAGGAGCTACCTTATGAGTACTCATGGAGCACAAGGGAGTTTTATGCTACTGCTATCCGCGAAACCAGGGTTAAAACTGCACCAGTGCATGCGTCTGTCAATTGGTATATCGACAATGTTTTGCCTATAATTAAAGGGTGGGTAGTTTATATATGCTTCCTCACTATTATGCTAATTGCTATTCTATTCCATCAAGGATGCTCTAATGACAGCTTTAGTGTTTCATAATTTTATGCTACCAAAATGTTTCATAATGTTGATTGATCTCAGTTATGGATATTGATTGTAATGGTTCATCTCTGCTAATGCTAGCTTACTAATCTCTGCTAATTCTTCAGCTATGGGATAGCTGCGATTTCTCCATTTTCTCATCGCCTAGCTTTTGACAACATGCCTATGGATCTCCAACGCCTTCGTTGTAAAGTAAACTTTCAGGCACTGATCTTTGTCCCACACATCAGAGCACTTGGAGATGCTCTTGTGAAGCGTCTGCGATATCCGTCTCCACAGAGTGGCGAACATGAGGGCACCAGCTTGCTTCAAGAAGTCACTGAAGGGAACCATTTGCAAAAACCTCATAAATTTGTTGTTCTACACCTCCGATTTGATAAGGTATGTTGATCCCATGGTCTTTGTTAGCCTCAATCTGTCAAGACACATGATTTTATTTTGCTTCGGTTTTTCAATGATGTTTTTTCCGAATGTAATAATTCAAATTTTGCAGGACATGGCTGCCCATTCAGCCTGTGATTTTGGTGGTGGTAAAGCTGAAAAGCTGTCTCTAGCAAAGTATAGGCAGGCAGTCTGGCAAGGAAGGGTGTTGAACTCTCAGTTTACTGATGAAGAATTGCGCAGTCAAGGACGTTGTCCATTGACCCCTGAGGAAGTTGGGTTGCTTCTAGCTGCTCTGGGTTTTGACAACAGTACTCGTTTATATCTTGCATCTCACAAGGTATAAATTCAATATGCGTCACATTGCTAGATGGAAAATGCCAAGAGAAGAAGAATAGACCTAAAAAAAGAATGTGAGCATGGTTATCAGACATGAGTTAGTCAAAGTGTCAAACTG
>JACYFF010031956.1:108172836-108203144 GCA_017589665.1 Selenicereus undatus | reverse complement strand
AGGCACAGGATACCTCCCTTGCCCCTTTTTTCATCTTTCAAGATTTGTTCACTTCTACAGTTTACTTAACCTGCTTAATACTTTCTATCCTGCTTCATACTAGGAACCTACCCTTTTTTTCTTCCTTTTTTTTGGGGGGGGGGGGGGGGCATCGGTCTTTTGAAAACAGTTTCTTCTACTTTGATCTCCGTCGGCCTTGATGAAATGGGACCCTAACAAGATTGCTGTTCTTGCCGTCTGTATGGAAACTGATGCGATTGTAAGTCGCAAAACAGAAATATTGTTGTGTCAAAGAAGTGTGTGATTGGATATGCGAATGCCTGATTAATTTTTTTTCCATCTGTTTTTTCTATTTGTTACTGTTAAAAAACTTCAGGTCTATGGTGGAGAAGCTAGGTTATCAAATTTACGGAAATTGTTTCCCCTAATGGAAGACAAGAAGAGCCTTGCTTCCACAGAGGAGCGAGCTAGGATCAAGGGAAAGGCTTCCTTGTTAGCTGCTGTAGATTATTATGTCAGCATGCATAGTGATATCTTCATCTCTGCTTCCCCAGGAAACATGCACAATGCACTGGTAAGCATTGCCATGCTCATGCAATTCATAAAAATGGATAACACGTCGTCATCATCCATATGTAGAAACTTAAGATCACATGTACAAGTAATAAATTGTAACATAGTAGCATATATGTGTCGGTTAGCTTAGTTAGTAAAGTTTCTATAAGTCGTACCCCGCCTCCGGTTTGTGCGGGGTTTATAATTGAAAAAGGGCATATATCTCTAAGTGTATGTAATGGTGGCAGGTGGGGCATCGAACATATGAGAGTTTGAAGACTATAAGACCAAACATGCCATTATTAGGACCGCTCCTCTTGAACAAGAACATGAGTTGGATGGACTTCAGACAGGCGGTAGTCGAAGGACATCAACATAGACATGGTCAGCTGCGACTACGAAAACCAAAGCAATCTATCTATACATATCCTGCTCCTGATTGTATGTGTCGTGCTTGAGGTCATCCTGTTAATATGTTACATCAGTAGTATTCATTGCCCTGTTACACGTGATTTCTGTAGCCCTGTATTATTTGCGGCGTTTTGTTAGCCTTCTGAATAAACCACAAAACCCCCATTTAGTTTAGTTGTAAATGTATGAGTTTCTTGAACTTGTAATACGTCCAGTACTAGACGATATAGGTGATGTATGACTGGACATATTTTTCTCGCTGATGAGATATGGATAAAATTTTTAATTTCAAGACTACTAGACTTGAATTTGATTTTGTATAAAAATTACATCTGCTTTTGTCTAGGGTGTCAAATAAGTCTAATTTCGAATTAAAAGCTTGAGATCATACAAGTCCAATTTCATATAGGAGAGTTACTTCAGCGGCTTTTTAGGGATGATTAACTTTTTGACATTGAATTCCATTACGAAATGACGTTCGCCAAAACACTTCACAAATTGCCAATTTGGCGACAAATACTACACCAAATGGCTGAAATAAACATATCATTGGTTGTTTTCCAATATACAGCCCGCTATAAGGCTTGGTGAAGCTTTCAAGCAGTATTCCAATTTCTAATTCCTATGATCCTATCTGTGCAAGCAAAGGTTAGCTATAACTTGAGGACCTAATTTCTACTTTTCACCCTTCTCAGCAGCCGAATTCCTGTTTCCATTCCTCCTTGTTGCTAGTTCTTTTGTTTCCTCTGGAGTTGGAGGTGAATCAAGTTCTTCTATAGGAAGGGTTCTCTTTGAGCCCCCCAAAGCAACCCCCAGAACAATATTCTCCTCCAAAGTAGGTGTCAAAGGTGGATCAGAAACCGGTGACTTCCCAGCCTGTTTAGATTGCAAGCCATCTGCATGCCCCCTTAATTTTCCATTAATGCTGTTGGTTTCAGGATTTCTGGTAACGGTTGAGTTTGAAGCTTTCATGTCAGAAGGTGTGAGATCTGAAGCATTGCTTTCCAACTCACAGTTGGATTCTGTTACCAATTTTGCGGTGGCTTTGTCCTCAGCTTTGGCATCTGACTCGGGCATTGATGTTTGTCTGACCTTGATATTGGTGGCGTTGGGTTCAGCTGGTTGTCCCACTCTTTGACTGCCTTGCTCCCCATTTGCGTGCACAGCATGAGCTGGGGATTTTGATTCGTCTTCTCCATTGGCCTTGTATGAAGGCTCCATCAGAATCAATGGACGTCTTGATGCAAATCCACCCCGAGTGAAGATTGTTTCTGAAAATGATATACTTCCTAACTCGGTGTCATCATAGAACTTCTGAATAGTGCGAATGGGTGTGGCAAGTCGGACTTGATGATGTCTGACTACTCTCAGAAGATCCAACAGTATAACTTCCTGTAACCTCAAACAACAGATGTGCACATCAGTATCTTCCTGAGGTAAAGTCATTTACACCTCCAAGGAGAGATTATTCTCCTTTCTGCCATCACAAGTTGTGAAGCAATAGGCTTCTACACACCTACAAATAGACTCCTTGAGAGAGTTATTATCTTACAGAACATGCTTAGTTACAAGTTGCATGGTAGAGAATCTGAGCCACTTCCCGACCAGAAACATGTATGGACTACCATGTTATAGATCAGAGAACGCATGCGCTACAAGTACAAGATCTGTGTTTCAAGCAAGTCAACACATTAACACAAAGGTCACATTTCATGCCAATTCAAAAGTTCCAGTGTACCTTGACACGTAGGTATTCTTCAAAATGTGATGTCTTCACAAAACAGGAAATCAGTATCTGTATTCCGCAGAATATTGAGAACAAGATCAGCTTCTGATAAGGGATCATTCTAAAATGATAAAGAAAGAAGAATACTAAGTCCAAAACACTAGTATATGTTGCTGACCTGAAGAGCTTGATTTTCAGGATTAATGTTTTCCAAAAATACCCTTCTGTGGAGCTTCTGCTGTTCCACTAGAGGATGCTTGGCCAAGACTTTGCGCATATCAGCAACAATATTCTGCGAATGGAAATAAACTGGCATTCAGAGAAGATGTATTGCAGGTCTTTGCTTGCACCAAGAGAATCACAATGACAGAAATACAATCAAGATTACTCACATTAGTCTTAGTAACATCCAAGTGACTGATTGCAATATGAGTCTTGATACGCCAATGAGTCTTCTGACTGAGGTTTCTCACCACGTTCACTGTGAACTTGTGGTTAGGAATGTGGACTGCTTCACGCTCATCACCTCTTATAATTGTTGGTGACCACCAGCCTACATGCTGGTGATAAGAGAATCTCATTTCAGTATGTGCTAGTATAGTAAATAGACATGAACTACACAGGTACATTATGGTAGAGAAATCCTTCCACCACAACAAATTACAGGACACGGAGTATATAGCAATATCTAGCAACAGAGTTATCTTGGGTTGGGTTTCTTAAGAACTGTAGTGTGCATAAGGAAAAAAAAAATCTAAGAATACTGACCTCAACAGTACCCGATACATCAGAACCATCAATCTTTGCTTGAATCCATTCATTAACAACAAATGGTCGTGTTGCATGGATCATCACACTTGACAGAAAATTTGTAAGTATCTGCAATATGAGCATAGCACATGATTTGATTTTATGACTAAGATGCAATTGAAGACAGGTGCAATGAAACACAGTAGCCTACAAGAAAATAATACAAACAAACCTCACGTCCAGCAAGTGTCAGCAACACAGTTCCAAGACCTCCAGCAGTCAGCCATTTCTGAGTTGAAAAACCCAACAGCTCCATAAAAAGGGAAACAGCAGCGACCCACACTGCAGTGTATACAGCTCTACCAGCAAATTGGAAACCCATCTGTTGAGGAGAAGTGAATTTTCAGATGGAAGCACAAATGCAATATACAGCCATAAAAAGAACCAGCCAACTGTGGATCCCTCAAATGCACATAAGCCGTATCACCAAGGTAACAAAGGCTTTATTAAAGAACACTCCAAAAATATTAACACTTAACAACTATATGGAGGAAGCTCAGCGTAGGAAAATCAGACGACGTTGCTATCCACATAGAAGACATGTGAGAGGTGTAGAAAACCTCCCCCAAAAGAAAGAAAGAAAGAACAATCATGTAGCTGTCCAAAAAACTTTACTTTTTTGAGAATAATTTGGTAAGCCCATATAAGGAATATGTGAATACTTTCCTGTAAATTGTCGCTTGTTATTTGAGTAATCTTGCTAAGCAAAACACAGAAAGCCCAAGGGCGAATATTTAAACAATTGGAACACATTAGACTACACAGAAGCCAAGAACCAATTATATTTTATTTACTTTTCATGAATTGTGCTAATTGAAGCACAAGTGACTTACATTCCTCGTATCAGTAGGATCATTTGTCTCCATGAAGTATTTCTGAGCTTGCTGAATTACACTGCCAGAAGAATTCATGATGAGTTGATCATAAAGGATACGGATTACAATACAATGAGTCAATGACACTACAATGAGTCAATGACACGGAAAAAAGGGGGTTTCCATACCAGCCGTGAGAAAAAGAGAGAAAAAGAAAATGACAACCTCTATGCGTTAATTGGCAAATGTACAAGCTACTGCATAACAAGGTGGAACAGAAAGAAAGAGTGGGGAGAGGCATATAATATAACTGCTATGGAACACACATACATTGCAGCCTAGCATACAGGCAGACATGAAATAGGCAGGACAGCCTTTTTAATGATTATCTTCTACACCTAAAGATAGAAAACCCCCGCTCACCTGGTTCCTGGAAATCCAAATAAAGAACAAAGCCAAAAAAGCCAATAGAAAACTGTAGGCAACAATCAGGTTAATCAGAAAAGATAAAGAACCCCTCTCTTTGTTTTTGGGGTTTTTTTGGGGGGGGGGGGGTGTGGTTTACCTTGATAAGCAGTAGGCGAATGCCAGCACAGTTGACAGCGACTTTACAAAAGTTAGAAGTCTTTGTTTCACAAGTTCACTGGCTGTTGTAGGCATAGCAATTGTATCCAGAGCCCTGCACAAATGCAGATCTCATCATTAGCCCCCTTTAGCAACGTATGGAAATAGGACTAAAATATTTGTTTCACCAGAAATACGCATCAAGCCAATGTTCGGGGTGCGGGGGGTAAGAAAAGAAAGAACTCCATCGGTTCTGTGAACCTTGTCAACCTTTGGAAGGAAAAACAATTAGAAGAACATTTTCTCTCCACCTTTTAAATGAATTTGTTTTCTTAACAAAAGAAAACTTTGACAAAGTTCTGGGGACACCAATGAACGGAAAATTTTGACAAGTTTACAAAGGATGGAAGGATTAACATGGTGTAGTTACTAATACAACCTGCAGATCAGAGCTGCACCACTCCAGAGCAGTACAGGTTGCAGATAAGATGTCATAACATAGCTTGCTGTACTTTTCCTCCAGCTGCTGTCAGTTTCCTACATCTCAAAAAATGGGAAGATGAGGCATTGAATTGGCATGGGAATACTTACAAATACAGACATAAATCGAACGACATAGACAAAAAAAATACAGATATTAAATCGAATCACATAGACATCTCCAAATTCCTAATAGAAACAAAACAAATCATGCCATCGCATGCACTAGATCACAAGTCGGCATCATTTTATCAAAAGAAGAGAACTCAAATTTTAAGCAAGTGAGCTTTCAGCCTCTCGTCATCAGCTAGCAACAGAATCTACAGAGCTAACACTTTAGAAGGCTGCCTTACATGTAAAAACATATTTCTGCTGATTCTCAGAAGCGGCCCCAACCCCAATAGAGCAAATATAATGATGCCAACAGCTGGAACCAGCTTTTCCACAAGAGGGCTACCTTTTAAAGCATTGCTTGACCTGGACAGCAAATTTAAATAAAACAATCTAAGGTTTGGAGAGTGAAAGGGGCCGGGGAGGGGATACCCGAGTTCAAGCATTAGAACACAAATTAAGAACACATTCAAAGACATGATCAAATAATAAATGATTCATAAAGCAACCAATGAGACGTGGCAATGGGCTGAAGCTGCTCAAATGGTCATGGTATGTCTAGAAATACATTGCTGGAGTTTCAATCTTCAGAATGGCAAGCTTGTGTGATGCAAGTTTGCAGTGACCAAGATTTTTTGTTCTTCCCTACCGATGTAGAAAACTCTCTTATGGTATTAATGGTTTGCTTCTTTAAGAAAAATTACATTTGTGTGAAGTTTTCATACATTGAGTATGCTCATCTTTACATGACCACCATAAGCATCTGGGTAATCTGGACTGTGATGTGGCATATCTGAAAGCCCTAAAAGTGTGAGAAATCTGCTAGCTAGGAAAATAAAAATTAACAGCCTGATCAGATACTCAATGAAATTTTCACATTTATCATCGGCATAGGGTCAAGTACTTAAGTGCTATTGATGGAACATGTGAATTCTATCTTTTTCCATATAGAAGTGCTGCAGGCACATAGAGATATAGATCCCGTCAAGGTAGAAATGAATCATAAATGAGACCTAGTTAAAGCACTGGAAGCCAGCTAAAGGAGAACACTTTACGTTGTTTAGAAAGAACTCTCCAATAGTCTTCACCATGGACAAGGTTCATTCTGACCAGACTTCAAACTACAAGGTCTGAAATTTGTTGTAAATTCTTGATATTAAGATCAAGGAAGAGCCAACTTTCAGAAAGGAATTCTGAAGTTCAACATGAAATCACAAGGTGAAATGAACAATACTCTTGTCATGGTCATGAGCTCAGAAACCAACTTAAAAGATTTGAATATATATCACTCATGTCCCCGCTTACAAGATCTAAATTGTAATAACACTTCCTATTTCTTTTCCATGTTTCCATGAATGTGAAGACAGAGTATATTGTTGGTGAAATGAACAATCAATAATTTCTCCAAAAGCCAGAGTGAATACTCACATCAACAACATTGCAAGCAGCAATGGTAATTTGAATTGCAATAAATACTCTCAAGTGCCCCTAATTTCATGCGGAACATGAAAAAACAGGACAAATAAAAGAAGAAAAGTCCTACGTAAAAAATGCTCGTATTTCTGAGATCACTACTCTCCCTTTTCCAAACAAAAAGAAAAGAAGATAAAAGAGAAGCCACATTACACAAGAAAAAGCAACACAAGAAACAAAGGCTTCACTGTTTAAAGATGATACCTTGCTAATACGGCCATAGCAGTCTTCACCGTAGAAATTGCAACATTTTGGCCACAAAATAGAAAAGAATGGCATCTCACAACATTGCATCTGTGAGGCACGCTAAACTTTGGTCTATGTCTACTGGAGGACAGATTACAGCTCCAAGAATCCTGTCTCTATAAATTAAAACTTTGCAGGATTAGTACGACACAGATAATCAGGAACTGCAGAGTCTGACTAAGCTTTTTAGTCAGAAATACATTCTAAAGAATCAGGGCAAAAAGAAACTATGAAAGAAGGAAAAACTCTTATAGTGATTGGTAAATTGCACCAGTAGTGAGTAGTTACCACTAAAATTGCCCTTTGAATATAATAACTTTTGAGGCTCTCAGTCAAAGTCCCAAATCCTCCTCTGGTGTTTTTTTTTGGGGTGGGGGTGTGGATAACTGATAAAGGAATGCCAGGTACATTTATCTGAACCATAAAAAGTCTTGCTAGCTGAATAAAACAACAATTGAAGAGAAAAGAAAAATGCTACTTCCAGCAGCTTAGTTCAGTTGTGCGTAGTTAGTCTCCTCTTATTGGACCATGTGTAGAGCGTACGCTAGAAATTGGGTAGTTGAATGACTTGAATCCAATAGATGCTATGGATGGCTACAAGTTTTCACTCCAACATGAGCATATGACTACCAAGCCTATAACAAAGTAAATGACTAGTTGACTACTACAAGCAAGGCTGCTAACAATTGATTACAAACTTAATAATGACAATGTAGAACTAATCTAGCCAATAAGTATTAGCTCACGTGGCATGTGTGCCACTTCATCGCTACTACTACCTAGGGTCCCAGAATTACACCCAAACCAGCTTTTCGGGGGAGAAACCAACCAACTAAAATTCAGAAAGGAAAAAAAAAATGCAAAACCAGTTTAACAGAAAGAATTAGCCACATACAAATAGATGAGCAAACAGAACTAACAATTCAGCTGGAATTCTTTTTTAGCAAGATTTTATAAATTAGTCAAGTCTTTGTGGTTCTTATCCCAAACTGAAAGTTACAAAATCCCTTTCCCTCATTCAATATTTCCCATATAGAGCACATCGAAATTTTGCTAGCTCCATCAAGCATAAGGCCATGAACATAAAGCAACACTCTGTTAACAGTCAGAAGGAAATCATACTGAAGCAAATGATGATGACGCTGTCGGCGAGAATTCCTGATTTCCTCTTCCTGAAACAAACTGAAGCATAAACATAAGCAGATTGACAGCCTTCCCAAAGACACTTAACAACAAATCAGAAATAAATACAATTGATCAATGCAATTCACAGACCTTGAATTGTTTACTCCGCTCCTGGTTCCTGCAAACCCCCAATGACGGGGAAAATTGCAGAGAAACCGCCAGAGCCATCGTCAAACGATATTACACCTTCAGAATCTACCAATCGCATAAAAATCACAACACAAACACCGAAAATTTGGACTTATAGAGGCAAAATTATCTTCGAATGTGAAAAATTCGCAGGAATCTCGGCGAAACCCTAGAGAACAAAGTAACAGCAAGTCAATCATGAATCATCAATCCAAACATCAGCAGAACTTGATAGTTAGTATACCAACAACAATTCAGCAATTATGCATCGATGAAGAACAGCTTGAGAATTTACTAGTCTCAATTGAGACGAAGTTCGAGTTGAGGAAGTTCTTCGTACTTCTGGGAAAATCAAGTTAGAGAGAGAACGATTGAAATAGAGAAAGAGAGGGAGGGAGGAAGGGAACCTACGGCGGAGAGAGAAATGGTGGGCGGTCCGGAGGGCATAGGTGGGCGGGTCAGGATTTTTGAGCTTCCTGGACAATTTTAAAAATTTGTTTGAAATAAACAGAGATTATTCGTCAGTTAACACGTTTTGATTGCAGCAGGTGGAGGACATGCTCCTCTTGTATTCACCAATGAAATAACAAATTTCCAACGTCCAACCACACAAAAAAAATAAATAAAAAAATCCAACGGGATTGTGGTGCACGCAAAGCAAGATATCCTAGTTTTTTTTGTTTTTTTTTTTGGGCATTTGGTACGATAATTGAATAAATTGGACCACAATTTCAGGTGGAGTGTAAGTTTGGTGTAAATTTAATTTGTTAGATGCCCATATCAGTATATTCTAATATAAAATATTTGATTGTTTGAGTATTAAAGATATAAATAGAGTGCTTAATTTTAGATTTATATAATTTTCTTTTAATTATATAAAAATTATATATATATGTATATATGATTTTTATCAATAAAATTAGTCACAATTTACAAACTATGTTTTCATGGTCATGAAATATAAGAATAAGCTGAATATGTCAATGGAAAACTTCATTTTAAATCATAATCAGGTACACTACTATTCTTTTATGCATTAATTTCGCATCATTATCCTCACATTAGAATGATAAATACAATCTACTTCATCCATCTCATATTTATTGACAAAAAATCATTTTATATAGTCACACGATATTGTCAAAGTTTACTTGTCTAAAAAAATATTAATGTTTTCAATGGTTAAAAACCTATTTCAATTGCCCCCTTTCCTATTGTATTGTAATGGTTAAGACTGAAGTTTTGGGTATAGTAGGTCCCAGGTTCATTTTGCATCTCCCTTATTGTATTGTAATTGTATTGTATTATTCTTTGTGGCTCATACAGACAAAAAAAAAAAACATATTTCAATTCTATGAATATCTTTAATGCTTATTTTACCATATATTCTAAATTTATTCATTTGTAATTCCCCTATTATATTGTAATTATATTGTACCGTCCTTTGTGATTTATATAGACAAAAAAAAAAAACCTATTTCAATATTATGAATGTCTTTAACGCTTATTTTGCCATATATTCTAAATTTATTTATTTGTAACTCATAACTTATGAGATGTATTATCTATTTTCTTAAATTGTATAATAATTATACTATCTTTTCTTATTTATTGGATCATATCCAATTAAATAATCGAAAAAATGAATTAGGAAGTATGAACTAATAGCCACCCAAACAATCTCCCCCCCCCCCCCCCCAAAAAAAACCGAAAAGAAAAGATAAACGAACCAAAACAAAGTCAAAAGGAAAGAAAGAGAGAAAAGTCGCGCGAACGGAGAATGGAAGCGAATACACCAGAAGAAACCTTCAGGATTCAAGAAAGCGAAGGCGGGAGAGAGAGAGAGAGAGTTGGGGAAGAAAATGGTAGCTTAGGATGACGAGAAAGTGAAGATAGAAGCGGCCAAGATCATCGATCTCTTCCCCAGTCTCCCTCGTCTTGTCGTCTTTGATCTCGATTACACTCTCTGGCCATTCTACTGGTAAATTCTTGTTCTGTATTTTGCGAGCTACTAATAACAAACAGCATAACTTTGAATTAGCAATTGCGTACTTGTCGAAGAATTTGTACTCGACTCTTAATTTTTTTTTTTTACAAAAAATGGAGAACAATGGAGAAATTGCGATTCAGCAACATTGCAAATCTGAAGTCAGAAACGTCTTTTCAAATGTTGCCGACAATTTTGACCTAAAATTTTGCCAAAGGAAGATTGTTCTTTAGCCACCTTTTTAGTAACATTTGTCATATCCTATTATGTTTTTTGTTTGATTTGATTAATGTGAATTAGGCTTGTGGAAATGCAATTGCGAATGGTTAGGAGAAATCGCGACTCTGAGATTGCATCAATAGAGATAAATTTACGTATTGATTGTATTTATTTGATGATTATATGTACTTGTAGAGAATAGCTAAGATCAGGAATTAAGTATATTGGTATTTAGGCCACTTTTTTAGTATCATTTGTTAAATAATGATGTGGATTAGGCATGTGGAAATGCCAAATTTGAATGGTTAGGAGGAATTGCGATTTTGAGATTGTATGAGTACTGATTTGAAGTAAACTTACATATCGATTATATTTGTTCGAGGATTTATGTGCTTGTAGAGAAGAGTTATGGTTCGTGATTAAGTAAAGATGCATGTATAATCTATCTATTGGTTGTAGCAAATATTGTATGCTTTAATTTTCATTGCCAACCTCTTTTGGTTTGCCTATCATTTATGCATCAAACCAAACAATCATAGGCAAAAGAAGTAGAGGGCTATGTAGTCAAGTAGTCAACCATTTAGCTTTTGTGATACGTGGTATTTAAAAAAAAATCGTGATTGACTTGATATGTTGCTGTTTATCAGTGAATTCTATGATGAGAACGACACACCGTCACTTTATCCTCATGCAAGAGATATGCTATATGCTCTGAAGGATAAAGGGATTGAGTTGGCCATTGCATCAAGATCACCAGCTTCCAATGTGGCAAAAGCGTTCTTAACCAAGTTGGGCATCAACTCTTTGTTTGTTGCTCAGGTTAGATATGCAATCATTTCATGTTTGATTTCTTAATGCGTTTTCTCAATATATTAGATTACCCAAAAAAAGGGACTCTCTTACGTATGAAACTGTCTGCATCAATTTTTGAATCCTTTAAGCATTCTCTTGCCGTTTGAAAATTTACATATCTGTTGACGATGTATATTGTGCTTTATCTAAGAGGTAAATTTTATGTTATTTCCCTATAGGAAATCTTCTCCAGCTGGACAGACAAGACAGAACACTTTCAGAGAATACATACAAGAACTGGAGTACCTTTTCATTCAATGCTTTTCTTTGACGATGAATACAGAAATATTGAAGCGGTAACCTCTCATTGCTTCTTCTTCTACCCTTCTACTTCCAAAATGATTTTCTCTCTTCGAAATGTCATTCTTTTTTCATGGAGAAAGTATTCCTATGAAGAAAAACACTATTGTTATGGTGTGAAACTCGGGATATATATAGATACGTGAAAATGCTGAAATTAACATGTTTGAATTCTCCTGGCATTTGCAGGTATCAAAAATGGGTGTCACATGTGTCTGGGTGGACAGGGGAGTAACCCTTGAGGCGTTGAGGCAAGGGCTTGCAAAATTCTCTGAAAAATCAAGTTCTTATGGCATGATCGGTAGAAATTGACTTCTGTACCTTTGCTTTTGTATGATACGCAATCTGATGTCACTGATGATGTACATCTGGTGAGGAGAGAAAACTAATCTAATGTGCTGCTATGAATTGTTTGTGAGCTGTGAGAGGGATTTGTTTGTACAATGAAAGAATGAAGTGACAAAATGAAGAAGTATATGGAAAACTAAACTCTTGAATGAGCTGCGTATGAGGTGAGGTTAGATTCTACTGTCCAGGATGAATCGATGAACTCTGATTGACAATACATCATAAAGAATAACCTGAAATATTCCTGGTTCATTAATCATTGATCAAATTGTTGCAATGGTGCCGTTGTTTGGGGATCTATTGGTTCAGCTTTTTGAGTGATCTTCTCTCCCCCATAATGGATTCACTTGTTTTCGCTGAAATGTTGCGATTCACTTTTGCTGTAAGAAGTACATTTGTGTCCTTTGTGTACAATCCGTGAACCAATTAATCCTGGCTTCCTCGTTAGTCCTGCAAACTCTGAAGTGCCTCTTCAATCTGATGAAGATTTTGAATTTGCCATATTCAGTTTCTCTCTTTCATTATATTTGCAGTAATGGCTTACTCAAGTTCTCTTGCCATTAATTCTTGTTCCTTTTGATCATCATCATCAATTTGCTGATCGATGTTACTGATCCTTAGATCGTTTTCATCTGTCTGTACTTGGTCATTCTCTCAAACTCTACTGGAAGCAGAGATGCTGCTAACTTTTCGCGGTCTTCAACCTGCATGTTTAGGGCCTTTAGGCACTCTGCTTTTTGACTTCCAAACTTGCAACTCAAATTCGAGTTCACTATCTTCATTGGTTTTGTCTGTCTACTCAAAGTCAACTCTCTAGTACGTCATGCACGTCTAGCAGTTCATCGGTTATCCATGTCCGCAACCTGTTGCATTGCACTAAGCTAGCTCTTGAAGGACTGACTCATCAAGCGTCTCCCTGTAACTATAATGAGTCCATCTTTTACAGCAAGTTTCTCCTCACGCTCCTTTTCAAGATTAGCCTGAACTTCAGACAGATAATCACTCTTCATCTGCCCTCTTTCTTTTCTCATGTGGCTAGTCTTGGAGGATTCTGACCTTATCGGCTTCAACATGAAGGATTGTTGTGTGTAATTTCTCTCTTTCATTAGTTGTGTGTGTCCTGTTCTTGTTATTTGCCTTAAAAAGTCCATAACGATTTTGATGCCTTTTTTTAATCTTATTTGTGGTATTTTGTTCTCCAACCATCACTACTAATGCTATTTTGCTCATCTATTAAATTAAAGACTCAAAAAATCTAAATATTATGTTTTTCTCTTTTGATATCAAGCAATACATCAACAGAAAACTAAGCCGTGTGCTATTAAATAAAACCACGTATTTAGTAAATGACATCTCACAAATTACACCACAATTGACTTACGGAATATCACCATGAAATAATCATCCAGATGAGGTGTTCAAAAGTTAGTGTTCAAGTATAACAACCACTCATAGGTCTTTAATTATCAGTTAAATTTTTTGGTTGAATTCGTTTTTATATGTGGTAAACTTGGTGGCAAAATCTTTCTCAACAATAGATACCAGGTTTGAATCTCAGCAGATCTCGTACTAATTTATTCCATGCTTCTAACTCGAAGGGTACGTGTGTGAGGCTGTGCATGGTATAACCTATTCTAAACCTTCAACCAATCAAATTAAATTTTTGATTGTGTTGGTTATTAAATAATTAGGATATTTTGCGCATAGGCATAGACTCTATCCGTATATCAATTGATGAATTTATGTATTAGTAACTAAACATGTTTTCTAAAGATATCATTGCCAATGTTCAAGAATGAAATGTAATTTAATACAAACTTATATTTTTTATTGCTTTTTGGGGGGGGGGGATGGGGGGAGTAATCAAATTTTCTCACTTAGTTGCTATTATTAATTTAATTTTCCATGCCATACAAGTTAAATTGAGTTATTGACCCAATCAACTTTAATCTTAATGGAAAATAATTTTACGAATGTGATTTTTATAATTGTGTGAAGTGTTTAACTGCCAAACATACTTTCAATTTTCAATAAGTTTGAACTCGTCAAAAAATATTGTACTATTTTTTTACAAGTGTTTCAAAATTGGTCCCTTTGCAATAATGATATTGACCGTCTACATCTAAATCTTTTAAAATCATGTGAAAGTTAGACTGCTAATTTTTTTTTTTTTTTGGCTGTTGTATTAATGTTTGAAATATAAGTGTTAACCATAGAACCCCCCCCCCCCCCCCAAAAAAAAGACCCAAAAAAAGAAAGTGCGGGAAAAGATAAGCAGACTGCATTGGAACGGAGAGAAAAGTGGCGGGAACACAATGGAGGCAATAGACAAGAAGAGCCCTTCTAATGGGCGACGGGAAGAGAGAGAAACGGATGAAAAGAGAGTTGTAGGAAGAAAATGGCGGCAGAGGAGGATAACAAAGTGAAGATCGAAGCAGCCAAGATCATCGATCTCTTCCCCACTCTCCTTCATCTCGTCGTCTTCGATCTCGATTACGCCCTTCCTCTGGCCATTCTACTGGTGATTTCTTCTCCTCTACTCTGCAATCTACTGATTACAGCATAATTTGCTTTGATTTGGCTTCTTTTGATCTAGTACTTGCATACTCGTTGAAAAATTCTGTACTGATCTCTTAAATTTTTTGAGTGATGGAGAACAATTGATGAATTATTGAAAATTCTGGAATGTCTGTTCAAATGCTCTCGACAACTTTGACCTAGCATTTCCTCGAAGACAGAATTAGTATTTAGGCCACTTTTTAGTCTCAATGCTCTGAATTCTATGTGAATTGGGCCTGTGCAAATGCCAAATTCCAATGGTTAGAACTTAGGAGGAGTTGTGATCTTGAAATTGTATGAGTAGAGGAAAACTTACTCATTAATTGTATTTGTTTGAGGATTTTATGCGCTTGTGGAGAAAATTTATGGTCAGTGATTTAGTAAAGATGCATAAACAGCCCATCTATTGGGGCCTCTTCAATTGTTGCACAGAAAAGCTATTCATAGGAGGCAACACAGTGTTTTTGTGTTATGAAAGTGGGGAGCCATTTCAAGATACTCTATGATGGTCTCTTTTTCAATATTTTTCCAATTGAGTGTCCTTTTTCTTGAGGTCCCTTGGAGACACAAACGCTGGAAACTTGATAAGTTATAGATGAGAAAGATATAGGCACGTGACAATGTTGAAAGTTAACATATTTGAATTCCCATGGGAATTGCAGGTGTCAAAAATGAGTGTCACATGTGTTCGGGTAGACAGTGAAATAACCCTTCAGGCGTTGGGGCAAGGGCTTGCAAAATTATCTCAGAAATCATTGTTCTCGGGGCATGATTGGCAGAGATTGACTTTTATACCTTTGTTTTTTTTACTACACACAATCTGCTGTCATTGGTGATATACGTATACTGTAAAGAGATAAAACTGATCTAATCTGCTGCTGTGAATTGTTTGTGAGCAGTGAGAGAAAAACCTTTTGTTTGTACAATGAAAGAATCAAGTGATTCAATAAAGAAAAACAAGGAAAACTAAACTGGTGAATGTAGTGCATATGTGATGAAGTGAGATTCTACTGTACAGGATGCAGGAGCGTATTCTGATTGACAATGTCACAAGGAATAACCTGAAATATCCCTGATTCACCGATCAAATTGTTGCTATGGTGCTTGTTTTTGGAATCTGCTGGTTCAGCTCTTTGAATGATCATCCCCCCCGCCCCGCAAATAATGGATTCACCTGTTTTGCTGAAATGTTGCAAATTTATGTTCACTTTTTACACACGCTTAATCGCCTTTAGGATGTACTTTCGTGTCCTTCGTGTCGAATCCTTGAACCAATTATTCTTGGCCTTCTCATCAGTCCTGCAAACTCTGAAGTGCCTCTTCAATATACCGAAGATTGTGAATTTGCTACGTGCAGTTTCTCTCTTTCATTATATGTGAAATGATTGCTTGCTCGAGTTCTCTTGCTAGCAATTCCTGTTCCTTTCGATCATCATCATCCATTTGCAGCTTGAGATTACTGACTCCTTGGTGCTCATTTTTATCTGTTTCTTTCTTGAGCATTCTCTCAACCTCTGCTTGTGCAAGCAAAGATGCTTCTAACTTTTTACGGATTGCCTGGCTTTCTTCAACCTGCATGTTCAGGCGCTCTGCTATTGACCTCCAAAGTTGCAACTCAAATTCAAGTTCAATTCCTTCGTTGGTTTTGTCTGTTAACTCAGAATCAACTCGCTTAAGAACATCATGCACTTCTAGCAGTTCATCAGTTAATTTTGTTTCCATGTCCACAGCTTGTTCCATTACAGTAAGCTGGCTCTTTGAGGATTCATCAAGCATATCCTTGTACCTGTTGAGTTCCTCTTTTACAGTAAGCTTCTCCTTGCATTCCCTTTCAAGATCAGCCTGAACTTTAGACAGGTAATCATTCATCATCTCCAACTGCTTCTTTAAATATGCTACACTGTCCTCTTTCTCTTGACTTTTCTCATCTGATGCAATGTCGGAAGATTCTGATCTCATGGGGTATAGCATTAAAGATTGCTGTTTGCAGTTTCTCTCTTTCATAATATGAGCAAGGATTGCTTCTTCTAGTTCTCTTGCCAGTAATTCCTGTTCATGTTGTTCACCGTAAAAAATCTGCGAGGGTTTTAATGCCTTTTTTATGGCATTTGGTTCTCCGCCCATCATTTCTTGGTTGAAGAAAATGTTCTGTTGCTTGACGTTACACATGCCTAGGTCCTTGTTTCCCATTTCTTGCTTGGACAGTTCCAAAAGCTGTGCTTGTGCAAGCAGAGATGCTTCTAGCCGTCTGCGCATTGCCTGGCTTTCTTCAAGCTGCATTTGCAGGCGCTCTGCTGTTGATTTCCAAAGCTGCAACTCTAATTCCATTTCACTTCTTTCAATGCTTTTGTCTGTTAATTCAGTATCAACTCTCTCTAAAACGCCTCGCACTTCTTGCAGTTCATCGATTAGTTGTCTTTCAGCATCAGCAGCTTGTTCCATTAGAGAAAACTGGCATTCAGTGGACTCATCTAGCATCTCCTTGTACCTGTTGAGCTCCTCTTCTAACGCTTGCTTCTCCCCATGTTCCTTTTCAAGAACAGACTGGCCTTCAGCTAGCGAAACTCTTTCCATCTGTCCCATTAATTGGGCTGCGCTGCCCTCTATTTCTTTGATTTGCTGATCCGACGCACCCTGTGACAATTCTGATCTCATCAACTCTAACACTATTGGCAGCTTTGTATAGTTTTTCTCTATCATAATGTGTGCAAGGATTGCTTCTTCTAGTTCTCTGGTCAGTAATTCTTGTTCTCGTTGGTCATCACCATCAATCTGCGACAATTTTGATGCCTTTTCGATCTCATCTTTGGCATTTTCTTCTGTGACCATATTATCTTGGTTGCGCCAAACAATTTTCCGCCCAAGATTGCTGATCTTTAGGTCATTTTCGTGTGTGTCTCGGTTAGGCAGTACTACTGCCTGTGCTTGTGCAAGCAGAGTTGCTTCTAGCCTTTTCCTCATTGTCTGGCTTTGTTCAAACTGCTTTTCTAGGCGCTCTGCTATTGATTTCCAGGCTTGTAACTCCAACTCGAGCTCACTTCCTTCATTAGTTCTGTCTGTTAACTCGGAATCTACTCTATCTAAAACAACTTGCGCTACTTGCAGCTCATACGATAATTCAGCAGCTTGTTCCATTAAACTGAGCTGGTTTTCAGAGTATTCATCCAGTAGCTGCTTGCACCTATTGAGTTCCTTTTGTAAGGTATGCTTCTCATCGCGTTCCTTTTTAAGATCATTCTCGACTTTAGCAAAGGAACTCTTCTTCATCTCCAACTGCTCAAGTAATTGGACCACACCGCCCTCTTTGTTTTCATTTTGTTCATCAGTGCTGGCCTCTGAAAATTCTGATCTCGTGGAATGCAACTTAGAAGACAGCTCTTCATTCTGCAGCTTCAACTGGGTTAACGAAGAATAACATTCTTCGAGTTCCTTCTTGAGCTTTTCTATAAATTGATCCTTCGTCTCCAAGTCGGAAGTGCAACTATCATCTGCATTGAACACATTTATTGTGGGCGATTTTGCCTGATTTTCAGCTTCTGAACATTTTTCCTGCAGAACTGTGACAATAGTTTTAAGGCTTTCTGTCTCATCTGTAAGTGCATTGATCATAAGTTGTTGTTCTCTATCCCTCTCTTTTGCTTCATGTAAGGACTCTAATAGTTGCTTGTTCTCCCCTTCCAATTCCTTCACCTGTTCATTGCAATCAGCTCGTCGCTCCTCATTCGATGCATTAAGCTGTTTAACCTTGTCTATCTCAGATTTCGCCGCTTCTATCACATTGCTTACTTTCTCCATTTTCATACATTGCAAGCTTCGCTTCGGCAATGTTTATACCTGAGAAAAGAAAAGATACAGCCATTTCAATCTCTCATAATTTGCACTTGATTCTGATAATTTCCTTGAAAATTGTAAAATTTTAAATTAATCAAATATTGGGGGTGCCAAGAACTGGCTATAAATGTAGGATACTTGGACACAGGAAATTGAGATGAACCCTAAAAGATCTGGTAAAAATGGAAAATAATCATGTAATCACATATGAAATTCGCAGCAAAAACAGAGCAATTTGTCTCCTTTTAATAGGCTGCTCCTGAGAAATTGAAAAAAATAAAAATAACCAAAAGAAAATATTGCAACAGACCTGTTTAACGTGATGGGTGCTTCTTTCAAATAAATAAGCAAAAATTCTTCAATTTTCCCCTTTGGTTTTTGAACGATTAATGCACAAATTCTTGAGGGTGAAAATTAGGGTTGGGATTAGGGTTGAATTAATTGATTTTTACTGGGTATGTTTTTAGCTGCTGGAGGGAACAGACAGAAAACAATAATAAAATGAAGAACACCAAACAGGAGAAAGGGCGAAGGGAATCGTTAAAAATAACCGTTAAGACTTAAGACAAGGGAAGAACAGGATAAGGCCTGCGTAAGTGTCAAAATTTTCGATCCACCTATTTTTTTTTATTTTTTTTTGGGGGGGGGGGGGGCCCTCTCCCATTGGTAATTGATTAGGGTATCCTTATGGTTAAGGTCGGGGGTTGAGGCTATGTTAATCCGCATGAGGGTTGGATAGGATTAGGGTTGAGAAAATTGTATTTATCAATTCTCATGATCCATCCTTCAATTTGACCCAACCCTCTATAAGTCTATATGACTAGGTCTAAATGTAACTAAAGGATTTTGAGATATTTAAATTTTGTTATGGTTACTAATGAATTTATCAATCCTACATGAATTACAAAATGTAGCTTATGCTTTTCTAGATTGACAACTTTTGCAAAATCACCTGAGTTGCGAAAACTTGATCGGAATCAAGTCTCCAGTTTTAAAGTTAGAGCTTAATTAAAACAGTGCCAAATTTAATAGAAATTTAAAGTATAAAAGAGACAATAGGGCATGTGTTTTGTATATTGTCTAAAAAAATCTGTTGTATAATTGTGAGAATTGGGCCTGTTGTACTCTTGCCTAAGCTCGCCAATGCCGACCTGTAACACCATGCATCTGATCTGATGAACATATGGAGTGTTTGGCAAACAACTTTTTGGAGAACTTTTTTGTCAACAAGAGCTTTTTTGATCAAAATTAGCTGTTTGACCAAGAAAAAAACTATCTGGGTACAACAACAACAACTCATAGTGTAGGTCCCGCTTTCGCGGGGTTTGGGGAGATCCAGCTGTAAGTAACCTTACCTCTACCGGTATTCTTACCCAAGAAAAAAGCTATCTGGGTATTTGGTGAAAAAACTTTTTAGATGAGCTTTTTGGACCGCTAATTTGAAAAAGCTAATTCCATGAGCTTTTTGGAATTGTTTTTTGAAGAATTAGCCTTTTGTCTCACAACTTTATCAAAAATAGCTAATTTTACCAAATAATTTTTCAACAACAAACAGTTAACTCAAACAATTAATAGCTTACAGTTAATACAAACAGTTAATAGTTGTTTGCCAAATAAGATCTAATTTTTGGCTTATGTCTTTCACTGTGATTGAAAGGTCCTCTCTTTCTATGTCACTTTGCGTTCATCAAAAGAAATTATTAAGAAGCATAATCTAATCTCTATATATTTATGGCATCTTTTGTTTGTCTTTTGACGGTCCAAATGTGCAAGATAAACGGCAGTGGAAGAATTCAAAACTTTATTATAAACAAAAAATTTAACTAAAAAAGTTGGCCTCATGGTAATTGCAAGAGACCGATGGGCTAATTGCCTAATAGCAATGCAGCTATAGGAATATCTCTTAATCATTGAGGATTTTTCATATTTTATTAACGAAAATTTAGAAATTATTGGCCCCTGAAAGTGGATTAAATTATTTTAATACAATTGTTTTTTAGTTTAAATGGTTCATAAAAGATGATATATTATAACTTTGTTAGCTGCAAAATCGAATATTTATCCAAGTAGAATGTTTATCATATCTTTTAAACTAACTGGTAGAGAACCATTGACAATATATCTTTAATTACTTTGATAGTGTATTTGATATTGCATCATTGATAGTATATCTTAATTATTTTGACAGTGTCTTAAATAGTGGCTTAATTGAAACTCTTTATTCATGGCCAAGTGGGCAATTGGGTAGCGCTTGTAAAAATTCTAATTTGGGTTTAATTCAGGTCAGACAAATCAAATAATATCGAAATACGGATAAAAAATTGATGTCCAATATCTGATTTTTTTAGATCAGATAATTCAGACCAGGATAAATTCGGATCAAAATTTGGTTCGGACAATATAAGTATAAAAATATTGTGTTTGGATTCAAAATTCGGATAAAAAATTTTACAACTGTATTTAACTTTTTTTAGATCGGATAAATTTAAATATTCAGATCGGATAAGTTTTTCCATCGCTACAACTTGGCATTGGCAAATTTTGATTTCAATAAAGTGCTGTATATTTTTTTCCCTTGTATTTTTTTTTTTTTAATTCGGGGGCCTGTCACATCTATAACAAGATGGGCCCTATGCCATCTTTTTTGTGGTCACCTGGAAAATGGAAGTGAATGGCTGAGAGTGTTTTGGATTGAATCAATATCTTTCCATTCATAAGCCGAAGAAACAATAGTGGGCAATGCCGCAAACGGTTTTATTGGACCGCTGGATTGAACGAATATTTGCTTTACTAATAACTTTTTGACGTTGGCATGTAAAACGAGTGAAAATTAATAGTATTTTTCGTTTTTCAGTTTAGATTTTATTTTTGGTTTAAGATTTTGGGCAATATTTGTTCAAAAGCAACTGATTTATGAAAAAATTACGACTGAAACCTTCAGTTCAACAACAGCGTTTATATGATTTTAATTACAAGTAGAATTATATTTTAGCCGTATTCGGCAATAGCGTTTGTAGTGATTTTGGATTTTTAAATTACATTCAACATTAAGGGTCTGTTCTGTTCGTCGGTAAATTGGGGTGGTTAAAATAGTGAAGTGGGTTGAAGCAGGTTGAGGTAGGTTAAAGTAGGTTAAAGTAAGTTGAAGTAGGTTGAAGTGGCTTGAATTTTTTTTATGTAATAAATTAAACTTGATTAAAATAGTGAAAGTAGGTTGAAGTGGATTGAGATTGGTATTTTGAAATTTACTCGTAAAAAGAAGAGGCCCTGAGTCTAAATCAGCAATACACTTCATCTAATAGGGGAATTTCTCATAAATTACCTATAAATTCTTTAAAAATTTGAAGACAGTAAAACAATAAGTAAACTTTGCCAATTTAATTAATGAAAAACATAATATTCCTAACATGTCAAATGCACTACTTAAATCTTGGAAGGTAGGAGGTTATTTCTACTAGTTGTCGACCAACCATTAGTTTTCGTTGCCAATTTTTCAAAGAGGTTAGACAAATTGTCAATTAATTATGCATGCAAATTGGTCAAAAAGTTTAGCACTAGCGGTAACATATTTGGAACACTGTCTATGGTCGTTTGTTTGGGCCATTTTGACAAGCACCTCAATTTATGGATATTTTAATTTTGAGGGATTGATATTTAATATTTATCAATGTTTTTATTAATTTAAATTAAAATGCTTCAAATAATTTTACATTAATTTTTTAAAATAAGGTTTTATGTTTGAGTTTGATTTTTTGAATGGGAAAATTTTGTGTTGAAAAAAGTTATATATCTCATGAATGAGCAATTAACTTGATAAGTGAACAAGTGATTAAAGACCCCCCTCAAAAAATTACTAGTTGGTTTAAGTGGTTTGACACTTGTTCTCTTTAAGTAAAGTCTCGAGTTCGAGTCTTATGAATGAAAAATATCTATGATGGTAGAGCTCTATCTCTTATTTGACCAACAATAGTTCGACTCCAGTAAAATGGAATATTCAATACCACAAAAAAAGGCCAAAAAAAATAGTCAAGACAAAGAGAGGAAGAGGGGGGGGGGGGGGGGGGCAGCAATTGTTGACATAATGGAGGAAAATCGGTTACTTGCAAGACCACACCATGGGTTAAAGTATGGGTATATTCTCTAAGTCATTCAAATTACAACTCTATTTATAAAAAGTAAATTAATTTATTAATGAAGCGGGGGGAATAATAATTAGTTGGGTGATCATGATCATAATGTTCCTGCCTATTGCCAGGTATTTGGATAGCAATCAATTTTCCAAGTAACTTTTTCCCCACGGAAATTATGCTGATATTTGGATGCCTAGTTTACTTTAATCATTCATCCACTTGTTCATTTTTTCTAGCCTGATGACTCTATATGAACCAAGTGACATTAGATTCTCATTTTAGAAGAGTGGTTGATAATGACTACTTGTTTTTATCTTATAATTTTGCAATTGATTGTTTATTTGAGTCTTACAGTGAATTTTGGAGCTTATTTTAAATTTCAGAACTTATTCTTTTTAATTTTTTACAAGTAATTTAACTTATCAATGTTAATTAATGCATGCTAATGAGCGTTAAACGATGTTGATTAGTCTTGATCAATGGCAGAGACTGTTGATCAATGCTGAAATTATAACTACGAGATATGATGATAGTTGCACATTGATGTTGATGAATACTTAACACTGGTAATGAGTATCTATGATAAATTGAAAAGAACATACCTTTAACACAAGTTTTAAAGTTTTCTCATAATAGCAATCCTTTTTTATATATAAAACTAGACTGTATAATTTTTTTTCCAAAGCTTATGTTTTCATCACAAGTTTTAGAGTACAAATATCCTCCGTAAATATTAAGGCTGATTTATGACTTTTAAGGCTCCTTCTAAATGTTTTAGCATAACATAAATGTTTTAATTTAAAAAAAAAAAAGAAAAAGTCACTTTGTGAGGTTTCTTGAGGAATTATATGGCTTGGAGCCTTGCAGACACTCAATGATTGGCCTCTAGAGTAGCCACGTAAGCACAATCAGCAGGTGAACAATTTACGTAATAAATTAAATAAGATTAATTTATCTAATAAGGTAAATAGGAATTTATTATTAATTATAGGTATGATGAATAATGGGATAACTTATTTAGAGAATCCTTAAGGTTGGTTTCGATCAATTTATTAATGGCCCGTTCTAATAATTCAATAGTTCTGTACTTCTTGTCAACTTCTATGCCATATTAATTTATACGATAAATTTGGTAAATATTGTAACCAATTATTGATATATAGAATAATTATTGACACATAGAATGATTATTATGTAAAGGTACTTTGTGAAAGTCACTTCACTTGAAGATTAGGTTAGAAAAAATTTCAATTCCGGTCAGGTTCAAGTAATTAATTCACACAAAAAATTCAAACCAACTTTTTAGTTGTCAATGACATGGCTAGTTTTTTTCATTGTTAGGGTCCTATAACTTGTACAAACATGACTCATTGGGCTGTTTCTCATCCTTAATCCTAGTTAATTAGAAATTTTTTGGTAAAAAAATTTCTAAAACTAGTTATTGGTCTTTGATTATTGGTTAATTGATTGGGCTTAAGCTACTTCATAAAAAAGCCAAATTTTAATCATATATTTTTAAAGTTCGTAACACTCGCACTTAAAACTTATTTAATAAATAAGTGTTAAATCACTTGAACTAAAGTATATGAAGCCCGATAATATTTAGAGTTTTTAGCTATTGCTCTATATGTTATAAGACTACAATTAGTCAAGTACACAAAAAGTGAGATCCAAGATCATGATATTTAATTTCTAATAATTAATTAGTTCTACAATGTTTAATTTAACAAGAGAATTAAAGGTTATATCACGATTATTATTGATTTATTAGAGGCCTTAGTTTCTCATTTTACACCAAAACAATGACTATTTTTCGTGCAAGATTTTAACTTTCTTTAATAAAAAAATTACACCAAAAAAATCATTTTGATATCAGATGTTATACCTTTTTGAATAAAAATAATCATCATAATCAGCATATACAAAATTTATACTGAAAGTTACTAATATCGACTTCAAAGATTTCACCAAGTGAATTCTCAATAAGAGATCCCTTCTTTCAGTGTTTTTTTTTTCAAGTTCATTACTCGGCAAAGAAAATACGTTGACACATTCTCTCAGTTGGGCCAACTGACATGAAAATGTAACACAGTTACGACACGCTTAAGCAGGTCGAACACTTGCCCACGACATTATTTCATCGAATTTTCCAGGAAAAATGATAAATCCCCTTAAGAAATATAAAAACAAAAGGGCAAAAAAGAAAAAGAAAATTTTTTAAAAGGGGGCCTATTGGCTATAACTTGCACTCGTACACTAGCCCAATGACTTCGTAAGTTGACATCTCTCATCTAGAGAGAGAAAGAGAGAGGAGAGAGAGAGACCGAGAGGAGGGAAGCAGGGAGGGGGAGAGGGTTGGAGGAGGAGGAGGAGGAGACGGGGTTTGGAGGTGGAGCTATTTTCCTCAAGTAGGGTTTGTCATTTTGAACTCATTTTAGTGCTTTTGTTTTACTGATTGAATAAAATTCTTCAAAATCTATCATAAATTTTCGGTTTTTCCGGTGTTGTTCACCGTTTGATGCTGCTCAGATTTCTGGGTTTCTCCGATTTTGGACTGATCTTCATTAGAATTACCCAATTTCTCATTCTTTGATTGAAAGCAAAATTCTTGATTTAGGGCTCTCCGTTATTTCATTGATATTCAAGTGTGAGATATTTTCCTTCGCCTTTTCTAAATTGGGCAACTTCTGCTTTCGGGTTTCTTTTCTGTTTTGTAAATGATTGCTTTGGTGACTGGTGTTGCTATAATTAGAAAAATTCCAGTTTGTTATTTGGGAGAAAATCGGAAAAAAGGAGAGCCAATGTTGTGAAAATTTGTTTCTTGTCTTGAGTTGTTGCTTCAGCTGTGAATTATTGTGTTTCACAGTTTCTCGGGGTCAAAATCATATCTTTTTGGACTTTGGGCTGCTGCTTTTCCCCCCAATTATGCTGTTCCTTGTTCCAATTAATGGAGTGATTATTTCAAACTTTTAATACTTTGGGGCTTCTTTGATGTTCTGCTCTTCAACTGTGTGTAATTGTGGGTGAAAGCTGTAAGATTTGAAAGGTTAAAGTTGAAGGGGATATTTGTTCACCATATTCTTTGACAATTTGGCTTTGGGGGTTATAGATTGAAAGAAAGAGCTTATCTTCCATAAATTTCTTGCCCTTTTGGGATACCCAGTTCACAAGATCTGCCCTTTTTGTCTGGGTGTTGTTTCTTTGAGGCAAACTGCATACATTTAAGATGGAGTTTCCTAGGTTCCAGTGGTGGGCTTTACCCTTGTGGGGTGGGAAAGACAAGGAGAGAGAGAATGTCTTCGATGAGTCTTCCTCAAACCCCTTAATATCTGATTATGGTTATGGGTTTGGGATAAGGGAGCCTGACACTGTGAAATTCCCAGTGAGAGGGGCAAGAGTAACCTCATCTTCTCCAAGGAAGATTAAGAAGAAATGGCATAGTAGGGAAGAGAGGAGGATTGATAGGGAGCATGATATTGTCGTGGTTCCAACTGATGGGGTGTGCTTATCTGGGTCTGGGTCTGAGTCCGAGGATTCAGATTGGTCCATTGGATGGTTGGAGCCCCATGGCCCTGATTTCTTGAGTGATGATGAGACTGATGATAGTTTTGCTGTCCTGGTTCCTTGTTACAGAAGAGGGCCAATTGAAGGGGCTAATAGCCACGTTTTGAATGCCATCAAGGGCCTTGCAAATGAGCACTTCAATGGTAAAAATCTCTTATATTAAATATTGTTATACACATCTTAGCATTTTGTAGTCTTTACTGCCTGGTAATTTCTTATTTTTTGTGAAGTATAGGCCGTCAGTGTGTTTGATCAAAGGGTCTGATTGGAGAGATTGTGCATTTGTTTTATAAAGTTGTGTCTATGTGATCTTTTTGGCACATGAGGCATGAGCTTTTTGTGCTGAATTATTGGTTCTGTTTGGTTTGCATGATTTTTGTTTAATATAGTGTTTTAAGTGCTAACCCTAGGGTGTTTAATTGATTGGCTGGGTTCATTTTATCAACTGTCATAAAGACAATTTTGTCAAAATGTCCTTTGTTTGTGGTCGTTGCTTAAATTTTGATTTTTGTATGCTCTTTGTGGTTGTGATAGCGTATGGGACAGTCTTTCTTGCTGTTGAATGCATGATGTGGACACCTTGTTGCTTATCCCTGTGGAGTCCATATGCAAGGGGCTTATCATAATACAACTGTGTCCTCTTGAACTCTTGCGGTGCTTATTGCAAATTAGTAGGGCCATTACTTTGCTCATGGGGTCCATGTATGATATTAGTAGATTCATGTTAGGTTTTGATGTAAGTGCTACTTGGTCACTTGGTATTGAGACATAAGCTCCCACAATATTTCTTGATCCCCCCCCCCCCAATCCCAAAAAAAGGGTATCTTGATCCTATGGTTTCTTGGTGGGACCTGATTGTTGAAAATGATCATTTACCTTTTGCCTTAATTTTAGGGACTCGGTGTGATGATGAAATCATCTAACCCAGCTGGGCAATGAATTGAGAACACTTTGCAAAATAAACCTATAGAAACAAAAGTTTGGAGCGTAGTTCCTTTCAAACTAATATTAGAAGGGGGATAGTATGATAACTTACTGAGTAAAATATGGCATTTGGTTATGTGATGCAAGCACCCTGATGATGCAAGCACTGTGATGTATTTCATGCTTTCCACTTTATGGATGGCAAGCTTAAAAATATCAGGACTTGGATTAGTAAAATGACTTAGTATCCTGCCAGCACTTTCTCCTGGAAAGAGTCTCACCACTAGACCACAGAACACATCAAATATTCATGTTCAGCAACGCGGGTTGAGAAAAAAAGGGGCCCCGGGAGGGGGGGGGGGGAGGAATCAATCTGCTGGGTATGAAAATGTGGTTGTTCTTAAATTCACCCCCCAGATGCTTATGTTTCTTATGTTTTGAACTTGTCTGATGGTTCAGGATTCTTGCACACAAACCTCTTCTTTTCTTCCCCACTTCTCTTTGCCTGCAAGTAATTAGAAGGAAGCAAAATTATCATAGCTTTATTGCTGATAGTGATGACATAACAGGGTTAGGCTGGCACATGCAGAGTTTCTCTTGCTGTAGCATATTGCATCATTAGATAGTTAGGGAATTTGAATTGCTATTTTGCTGAGTGCAGGTATCTGTTAGTTCACATATTGTCACTCTTTTAAGCATATGACTGTTTGGAGTCGATGCCGATTGATAATTACCATTCTGCATTTGATGACTGTTGGCCTGAATCCTATTCATGTAATTGTGTAGACTGGGTTTTGTGGACTGACTATTTGAACTTTAAGACTTTAGTTTGGACTGATATTTGAGTCTTTGTTGTTCGCTATGGGATAAGTATTGGTTGTGGGTAGGCCATCCTTAGGGGCTATGCTTTTGTATGCTTGTCATCTGATTTGAGTTGTCCCCTTGCCATTTTGTGCTATGTGTTTTACAGCTGGAGCATAGATAGTTTTGGTTCAATTGATGATTCGAAGTAACATGGGTGCATGCTATTCCCCCCCCCCCCCCCAAAAAAAAAGATTTTTGTTAGGTGATCTTTATGAAGGATACACCCTTAGGTCAGAGAACCACGATATTGGAAAAGTCTGTGTGCCACTGGAGAGGACAACGCTTCAAGACAAATGTCCTAAGTAGGTAGCTTTGCAACTAAACACTTACCCAACCCATGGGCGAGCAGCACAACTTTGTAAAATCAGACAATATAGCACTGAGCACTCTGGCCCGCGGGATCATGCCCTGATGCTCATATATGTTGGTGTATGACTCTATAGGTCTCGCCAAGATGGGAGTTCACGCATTAATCACCTGAGATATTGTACTTTTGAATTGCAGTGGACAAGGGAAAAGATTGAATTAGTAACAATTTAAACCTAGCGAGTAAGATATCTATCGAGTTATTGATTAGATTGTCCATCATTTCTCCTGTGGAAACAAGAAGTGGTGATCTCGTGGGATGGTCACGACCCATCTGTAGCTAAAATACTGAGCACGACAGTGAATCATGTATACTGAAGGCTAAAGACCAACTCATTTCTCATCTGTTGTCCAGTGAAACTAACCTTTAACTACATTACATTCATGCATTTGGATCAATTGGTGGATGCGGACTAAAGGCTGTGTTACTTACGAGTTATTATTTCATCATCTGTTTCGAAGCTTTTGCTGATTTCTTGTATGGTATGTGATTGATCTTTTCAGATGGACAGAACCTTACGGAACAGTGGCTTTCTTCACTGCACAACTTCTGAAGCCCTGCTGTTGGCAAAATGCTAGATGTGACATTTGATGATAAGCTTCTCGGGATTGAATTTCAGAGGTCCAAAACTATTCTGATACTACTTATGTGAAAAGCCTAAGAAAAAAGGAAAAAAGGCGAAGCGGACGGATGAAGAGAAATTGGGGTGCTAATCACATTGTCAAATGATGTAACATATGAACTATTTTGCTGCTGAAGATGGGCTTGATTGAACATTGTGGGAAGCTACGGTATTTGTAAATACAACTCTGACTGTACATATTTTTGTAATATAGCTGGTGCTGTCCGAGTTTCTTCCAATTATGAACCATTTAATATTTCGGGTTTTCATGTCACTGTGCATATTGACAGTATCACCTTCCAATGCTGATGTAAATTACTAAGTTAATGCATGTTACAATTCTGACTCTCAGAATGTCATTATTAGTTAATACTCTTTATATTTCAGAATTGATGGCTACATCTTGATCTGCCAACTCGTTACACTTTGTTTCAGTGGAATCTACACTGGGTGTTGTTACCACTTACCATCAATGTTTAGGAACCAGTACTGAAAAGGGGTCCTACATGAACTGGTCTTACCGGCCGGTCTGATTCTTGTCCATTAATTATATTCACACAATCACACATGCAGTACTGTGAATTCGTAGCTTGTCCAGATTTTGGGCCGGATTTCCAGCCCATCAGATATTTATAATGGGGTGATGGCACATGGCTGAGGTGAGTCAACTTTTCACAAAGTGCCAGCTCACACATGAAGCTTTTGGCCCCCAAAAAAAAAAAAAAACAGCTTTCATTTTAGTTAGTCTTTTCTTAAAATCATAATAAAGATGATTAAAAGTGAAGGAGCCAACTCATCCACATCATGCTCATTAAAGACACTCGAAGGATTTGATTAGCCTCAATTTATTGCTTATTTTTTGCTTTCTTCTAGTTATAACGGGTTAGTTTTGATTCCAAGCTTTGTGGTATAAGAAGCGACTGTAGTATCAGTTAGTTTAACTGGTAATATTTTAGATTCTATTATTCAAGATTCGAATTGAACGTAAACATAAATCGGTTTTCATATTACAATTATACATACGAAGTAGATAGAGAGGGAGAGGATGAGTAGTTGAAATTTGGGGGCTTGTGGAGTGACAAGTCTACTGTGACAATTGATTAAATTTTACAGTGAAAGGTACTTAATGACATGATTGTCAGTTAGAATTGACTTTTATACGGAGAGAACAAGAGTACAGTTAAACTCTAAAATAAAAACTATATATATATATATATATATATATATATATATATA
>JACYFF010031956.1:108097974-108172736 GCA_017589665.1 Selenicereus undatus | reverse complement strand
TATATATATATATATATATATATATATATATATATATATATATATCCTCGATTATTAGATGTACCAAAGGTACAATAATTAAACAAAATTCATCGATCAAAACAACAAAACTTAAGAAACAATGACAGATGCTTGCAAACATCAAAATCGGAGCTAGCATTGCACGTTAGAATCGCGCTAGAAACCTAGAACAACCTCAAGCAGATAGACGTCACGGTACATATGCCCACTATATAGATGCAGTAGCTATACCGTCCATCCAATTGTACAAATTCATTTGTACAACCGGCCTCACCAATGCTCTAAATTTCCGCTACGTAATCCATGCAAACCGTTTTTTTATATAAAAAAAACAAAAATATCAAAGGCGCACAACCATCGAATTCAAGTTTCACCCCACGAACTTCCCCCTGTTCTCTCTCCACGAACTTCACATATTCTCACTCCATTTCGCGAATTCTGCAGCACTTCATCAACAATTCTAACCAAAATTTCTTCCATAAACGTTGAAAGAAGCAGTTCAATGTAAGTTTTACCAATATACGCGATTTATTTTCATGTTTGAACACACTAACATTACCAATCGCATTTTAGGTTTTCAGCAAACAAAGTTTTTACTAATCGCATATCTGCAATGTTTTCAGATGGAACATCAACATTCAAAATCAAGCACCAAGAGATCTGAAAATGATGAATCACCAATCTCTCACGAAAGGTATGTTACAAAAACAAAACCTAAAATTACTAAGTCAGGCAGCATAAACAGCGACCAGTTATTAACCTATATATTTCGTTTTAGTGAGCCATGACTTTATATTGGTGAGCTATGACTTTCGTTTAGTGAATCATTGCTTTGTGTTAGTGACTTGAGGAAATACGTGAACTAGTGAGCCAGAACTTGATTTTAGTGAGCTATGGCTTCCTGTTGGTGAGCTATGACTTCCGTTTAGTGAGTCATTACTTTATATTAGCGACTTAGGCAAATACGTGCACTCGTGAGCAAGAACTTGATTTTAGTGAGCCATGGCTTCATGTTGGTGAGCTATGACTTCTGTTTAGTGAGCCATTGCTTTTTCTTAATGGCTTGAGTATACACTTGCACTAGTGAGCCAGACCTTGGGTTTGCTGAGCCATGCCTTCATGTTGGTGAGCTATGACTTCCGTTTAGTGAGCTATTACTTTGTGTTTGTGACTTGAGCATACACTTGCACTAGTGAGCCAGACCTTGGGTTTAGTGAGTCATGTCTTCATGTTGGTGAGCTATGACTTCCATTTAGTGAGCCATTACTTTGTGTTTGTGACTTGAGCATATACATGATGTGGTCAGCTGTGCCTCATATTGTATTGAGCTAGTACTTGATTTTAGTGAGCCATGGTTTCGTGTTGATGAGCTATGACTTGCCTATAGTGAGCCATTATTTTGTATTACTGACTTGAGCAAATTCATGCAGTATTGAGCCAGCTTTTGATTTTAGTGAGCCATGGCTTTTTGCTGGTGAGCTATGAGTTGTGTGTAGTGAGCCAGAACTTGATTTTGGTCACTTGGCCATATCTATATTTTAGTGAGTTGTATGTTATAGCCTATGGATATGCATGTTGTACTAAGTCGTGCTTTATATTCTAGTGAGTGATTAGCCAAATATAGTGAGTCATGACTTGAATTTGGTAAGTTGATTATTATGTACCTTATTCTCTGCTGAGACATTACTTCAATTTAGTGAGCTATGCCTTTTATACTATAGTATTAACATTACATATAATCCTCTTCCATAGATCAAAAATAGAGACTTCACCCACAACTCCTGAGGATATAATCATGGGGGTCATCATATACATATCCTCTGATCCCAGTATCCAAGGTAATCACATTTTCAATATATATCCAAACTGTGCCTCATATAGTACACTTCATTTTCTATGCCTCATATAATCATGGGGGTTATCAGAGACATATCTTCTTTGCCTTTTGAAGCATCACCAGCATTATCATCAACATCAACAACAGAATCGTGTAATGCAGATTGAAAGAATGAAGTATTATCTGCAAAGGTAACGTCATTTTTGTGGTGAGCTATATGCCACAATTGGTGAGTACAAGCTAGAAAATAGTGAGTCAAACGCTTTTTCTAGTGAGCCATAAGCCATAAATGCTTCGAAGTACAGATAAAAATATTTTTCATAGTGAGCTATACTAATTACAGTGAGCTATTGGTTTCCATATTAGCCATGTCATTCATATGAAAAGTACATTTAGTGATCACATTATCACTCATAATATTCATGAGCTAAATATATATCTTCAGTGAGCCAAGAACTATGATTAGTGAACACATGACTGATTCCAGTGAACTACATGTATTTCGCACAGTGAGCTATACTGATGATAATGAGCTGAATGTTTTTTGTTAGTGAGCAAACAAATACATATAGTGAGCACATGATTTATCATAGTGAGTTATTATTTACCCCCACAAAATTCAACATTTAGTAAGCACAAAAACAATATATCTTTCATCAGTACATGCTGAAACCGTAGTGAGATGAATGTTTTTTCTTAGTGAGCAGATGAATAGATATAGTGAGCACAACACTTATTATAGTGAGCTATGTGTCTCATATTACAGAGAAATTTTCTAAAACAGAATCATGTATATTCAAAAATTACACCAAATAAAACATGCTCCAAGATCTACATTGACTGCTGAAAATCCATAACAACTAAAAAACACACAAAAACTTACATATTCAAACCGGAACAAAAAAAACAGAGATCGGAAAACAACAACGAACCTAACGAACACTACGCGTTTAATAAATCTCCATCGTCAATAGAGATGTTAAGATTAAATCCAGCCATGGAGTAGTTGCTAAAAAACTATAGGAACTGATCAAACACTCTGAACACAGAGAATTCGGCAAAACGAAGATAGCAGTAGGCCAATTCACGTTGAACACTAATTCGAAATAAACGAATAACACGAAATCAGCAGCCACAACGAATTCAAATCAGAACATAATGATCAAACGCCTAAGATTCATCAATTACATTGAGCAGCAATACATCAATGTTTTCTGGAAAACTCAACACTCAAACGTTTGACCAACAAAGAATGAGCAGTTTCTCTTTTTTTTTTTTAAAAACACACTATTGGAATATATTACAACCGCTGAGTGGCCCCGAGTGGACGATTGAGATGTCCACCCAGTTGTACATAATAATTTGGGATATAGATGTCCTTTCATTAGTTTCATACTTATACTGTGATGGTCTCTTTAGGGTATTGGATTTGGATTTGGATTTGGACTATAATGGTCTCTTTGAATGGAAATTTGGTAACCAAAAAAATCTTTCTTTCTAACCCTTTTTGCTTTTGCAAAAAGAGGGAATTCTTAATAAACAAGCTACTCCAGCATGGTCGGCCAGTTGAAATCTACACTGCGTGGACGAGGTCGGTAACTAGGATTATTCCCCTTTGAATCCTTTCTGTATACGTTTTCCCTTTTCCTGTATTAAAGGGAATGTGATAGTATTTAAGTACACCACAACTACTTTGGTCCGACCCATGATTTTGCGTTCCTCATCTAAGGAAAAATTCTGACCTATGCATATATATATGTGTATATATTACTCCCTATGTTTTCTTGTTCAGGCTTTATTCTCTGTCTCTCTCTCTAAATCTCTGTCCCTCTCTCTCTTAATAAGTGCAGTGTTCTGTGTCTTTGATGGTTTCCACGTTCTGCTCATGATGTGCAGAATGTGAGGAATGAAGAGGGAGAAAGTCAATGGGAAGAAGTTAGAAAGATAGACAAACTTGTTTACTTCAAGCTATCTTATTAGAGAGAAAATCATAACTGGAAAGAGTTGATCTTGCATAGTTTGGTGGTGGAAGTAGGTTAGAGAGGGAATCACAAATTGGAAAGAGAATGTTGCAAAGGGCAGCAAGCAATGCGTATTCCTGGTGGTGGGCAAGCCACATTCGGACCAAACAATCCAAATGGCTCGAACAAAACCTTCAAGGTATGTTTGTTCATCATGCTTCTGTTCATCATCTCAAAGTATTGATCGAGTTTCGAGTTCGATTGCATACATAAACAATGGTTGGATTTGATGAGAATATTAGCAATTTTCTCCTGCATTGTTATGGAGTAATAAAGAGGATGAAAATTGGGTTAAAAACTGCTGATCTTGAGATGATCATAATACAGAATTTGATTATTCTAAGATCATGCTTGTAAATAGGACTAATGCTGGGTTATTTTTTCTGATGTTGCTGTTATGTTTATATACATGACCTAGATTTTAAATCATGGCTTATATTACATGGACTCTGTTTCAAATTAAAATCTTCATGTTCTCCCCCCTACATTTATTGGAAGAAAAAATCTGACATGAGATAAGGCTACTGTTTGATGTACTGTTGGAGTTATGAAAATCTCTGAATGAAAATCATGACAGATTGTTTTTCTATGAGTTGAATAATGTTCAAGACAATTTTGTTTTGTGGCGGTGATGCAGATATGGGGGAGAAGGTGGAAGCTGTGCTTAGACTGATTGAAGAAGATGGAGATTCTTTCATCAAAAGAGCAGAAATGTACTACAAAAAGAGGCCAGAATTTATAAGCTTTGTTGAAGAGTCATACCGAGCTTATCGATCTTTGGCAGAAAGGTATGATCTCTTATCAAAAGAGCTCCAGAATGCCAACAGCACACTTGCATCTGCATTTCCAGATCAGTTTCAGTATCATATTGATGATGATGATGAAGATGAAGATGGTCCACCCAAATTGCCTAAGAAGCTTCCCGATAAGCCACCCAACCCGAACATCCCTAAAGCTCCTGCAAAGTTTCCCACGAAACGCATCAAGGCATACATGGCATTGACTGCGAAGCCTAAAAAGGCTGGTAATAAGGGCACATCTAAACCGGCTTCTAATGCTCAGAAATCCGGTCTTACCATATCTGAGGCTGTGGAAGAGGTTGACAAGTTGCAGAAGCGAATTCTAGCACTTCAGACTGAGAAGGAATTTGCGAAAAACTCTTATGAAAGCAGGTGTGCTAAGTACTGGCAGATTGAGGAGGAGATAGCAGGAATACAAGAGAAGATCTCGAAGTTGCAAGATGAATTTGAGATAAACCAGGTCATCGAAGATGATGAAGCTCGGACTTTGATGGTTGAAACAGCTGTGAAATCGTGCCAGGAAATGTTGGCTCGGCTGCAGGAGACGCAGGAGAAAGCTGCTGAAGAAGCAAATGCTGAGCGACAGAGGATTAAGGCTGCTCGACAGAAGCTAATGTCTCTTAAAGGTGAGGTTCTTGGCACTGAGCAGGGCAATCTAGCTGAAACTTCTGAAGGAGGAGATTTGTTCAAGGATGAGAACAACTGGGCTAGCTTTGATGAAGAGTTAGATGGTTTGAATGAATCTAAAGGGCTGGAGGTGCTTCGAGAAAAGATTAAAGAACATTTTGATGTGGGTTCAACTGCATCGCTTACTGTCACACAAATGGCTGAAAAGGTTGATGAGCTTGTGAATAAAGTGATTGATTTGGAGACTTCAGTTTCGTCTCAGACCTCTCTGATACACAGGTTAAGGTCAGAGACCGATGATCTACAATCGCAGATCAAAAGCCTTGAAGATGACAAGGCAAACCTGATTGATGGGAAGAACACGTTGAACGACAAGCTGAGGGAAATGGAGAATAAGTTGAAAGAGCTTCAGGATCTAAACCGCAGTTTTGAGAACCAAAATACTAGCCTGGAAGCGCATTTTACTGAAGCGCGCTCTAATATTGATGCCATCTCGGAAAAACTGCATAACATAAGGCCAGACGAAGAAGTTCAGGAATCAAGTCAGGTCCAAGAAACTGGAGGCCTCGCAGCAATGGATGTGAAACTGGAAGTGGTACAGGATATGAAGGGCAGTGATACGAGTTCCTTAGTTATTTCTCAGGATAGAGAGAAAGATGAGAAACCTGTTCAGCAGGAATCAGATGGTTTAGTTCTTTCAAGGGGGACAGGTAATACCCAACTGGATGAACAACCAATCACAAAAGAACATAAGCCAAGCACTCTGGATGTTGACCAACCAGAAGAATGTCCAAGGGAACATCAGCCAAGCACATTTGATGCTGAACAACCACAAGAACATTCAGAGGAACACAAGCCGAGTACCTTTGATGTTGCCCAACAAGAAAAGCCTCCAAGCGAGCATATGCCGAGCACCTATGAATTTGGCCAATTGGATGAGCATCGAAAGGAACATCAGCCAAGCACTTTTACTTTTGATGTAGTGCAACCACAAGAGCATCGTAAGAAATATGAGTGGAGCACCTTTGATGTTGAACCTCCAGGGGAAAATAAGCCAAGCACCCTTGATGTTGCCCAACTGGATGAGCATCCAGAGGAACACCACCCAAGCACCTTTGATGCTGCATACCCCCAAGCAAATCTGCTGGAACATAAGGCAACCACCCTCGTTGATCAACAAATAGAACCTCCAAGGGAACTTATGCCCAGCATTGTTGATATCACACAACTAGTAGAATATCCTGGCAAGGAAGATATGGAACTGGTCATTTCCGATGAAACTCAACAATGGGAGCCTGCAGTACTTTCTGTTAGTTCCCAAGAAACTCAAGAGACGAAAACTAAGAGCATGGTAAGAGAGAACCTAAATGCTCCTTCATCTGCAAAACCACCGGAACAAGCAAGAAAAGAAGAGGATGAGCCAGATTGGCAGCAGTTATTCATGAACGGTTTGGAAGGGAAGGAGAAAATTCTATTAGCAGAATATACTTCTACTCTCCGGAACTACAAAGAAGCCAAGAAGAAGCTTGTTGAAATAGAGAACAAAACTCAAGCGGACTTGTCTGAGATCGCAGCACAGCTTCAGGAATTGAGAAATTGTAATGCCAAGAAGGATGAAGAGATCTGGTCTTTGCAACAGAAAATGTACATTCTGCAGAAAACGTTGGATGAATGTAGGAGCTCAAATGATTTGAAAGATATGGGGCCTCCTAAAGAAACGGCAGAGCCGTCACTTCCCCTAGAAGACGATGAGGATATGCAATTCATAGCCCAAGCAGAAGAAATTTCACCACTTGAGCAAAAGCTACGGGCAGATATAGATGAAATTCTAGAGGAGAACTTGGATTTCTGGATGAGGTTCAGTGCTTCATTCAGTCAAGTTCAGAAATTTCAGACAGAAGTTGAAGATCTTCATGCGGAGATAGCAAAGCTAGAGAAGGACCACGAAAAGAAAGAAGGGAGTGGCCATGGGAGTAGCAATGGAAGAAGTCGTGCATCTATGAAATCAGATATCAAGCCATTATACAAGCACCTAAGAGAGATACAGACTGAGCTAACTGTATGGTTGGAGCAGAGCGAAAAGCTGAGAGATGAGCTTCAGGGCAGATTTTCACAGTTATGCAACATCCAAGAAGAAATAAAACAGGCTCTGAATGATGGTGCAGAAGACGATGAAATGAAGTTCACTAGTTATCAAGCAGCAAAGTTCCAAGGGGAGGCAGCGAACATGCAACAAGAAAATAATAAGGTTGCTGATGAACTGCAAGCGGGTATGGAGCATGTAACCAGTCTCCAACTTGAAGTGGAGCGTACATTAACCAGGTTGAACGAGGAGCTAGGACTAGGCCTGAAAAGCCAAGGTGAAGATCAAGCAAAATCCAGAAGCGTAAAAGTGCCATTAAGATCATTTATATTCGGGGACAAACCACAGAAGAAAAAGCCATCGATATTTTCATTCGTGCACCAAATGAAGCATCGAAGACATCAACATTTAAAGAGTGAAAAGCCACAACGCTCTTCTTCAACCCTTCCTTGACTAGATACAAGTTCTGACATTGTTGTACCAATATTTTCCAGTTTTTGATGATTGATATTAGATTGAGGGTACAGGTTTATTTTCTTTTTTCTTCCCACTTTTTCCAGCTTTGAGGAGAGATCCATTTCTATGTGTAAACTACACTTCAGGAATTTCTTGTTATCACGGGAACACATTTACTTCATGTTCAAAATACTTCTTAAGGCCAAGACCCATTGCAATGGATAGCTTTCAACTTTTACCCCTAGGAATTTGAATCCTAAGTGAGAAGGTAAAACCTAATGCGGACTGTAAAGACGAAAGAGTGTCCACCACGAAGGATTTGTGTGTGGAAAGTACACAGATAACATGCCAAAACCGAACCTTGTCTCTCCTTTCAATTAAAGCAAGGCACGAATCCCAAACCACTACATATAAGGTTGACGCTGTACAAGTACATCATCAGATTGTGTTCTACAAAGGCAGTTTGTAATTAGGAATTTCATTTGTGTTTAGCAGGGGCAGGATCATCTTGCGGGAGCTGCTTGCCCATGAGACCGAGCAAGTTTGATGCAGGACCGGGAAGCCCTTGCTGAGAAGAAAACGAATCAAGCAAGCTCTTCACCAGATTCACATCAACGTCCACTGGAGTGAAGTCTTCATCCATCTCGTCTTCTTCGCCTTTTGATACTCCCTGCCATATAATCAAGCATTGAATCAGACACGTACAAACTCTGCAGCTTTGTTCTCAATACCTTTTGTAGCAAACACTTAGACACTAACTAGGAACAGGTTAGCATGATCTAGGTTGTCAAAGAGCAAATCTAAGAAGATTAAAGGAAAAAACCTCAATTTTCTCATCCTTGGCCCGCACAAAGCTTTTCTTGAGAGTGGTGTCCCTCAATTCTTCATTCAAAACCTCTGAATAGGCATGCATAAAATCCTCCTGCTTATCTTCAGCATGTTCTGGTTCTTCTTCAATATCACTCCCATCCTCAGACTCGTCTGCAACATGTAATTGCCGTTCAACAAGTTGAAGAAATGGAGAAAAGAAAGCTTAAAAACTCACTTGAGTTCCCAGCAGTGTCAACCTATTATCATGATTCATTTTCCGCTAAAAGACTCAAAGTCGTTTGCTTCCACCAACCAAAAAAAGGAAAAAAACTCTTTTTTTTGTTATCAAGAAAAAACACACCCACTCTATTTGTTCTTCCTTTTAGATCACAAATTTAGAGATATAACAAGTACTTAGGGAACACATGGCTCCTGGTTCTTTCACTCATATGAACCTAATCTAACGTCCCCTAATACACTAACACAATTTATCCACTAAACACAGCGATCATTTCCCAGAGTTTCGCACAAATCTTTTAGACCAATTCAACCTCAAGGTGTCACCTAGGAGGTCCACACATATGGTGCCATCCAGGTATCAATAAGCTAGGAAGTCACCAGCCATAATAAAATGCACCATAGTCAATGAAACAAACTTCAAATGTATTATAGATTAGGAAAAGATGTCAATACCAAAATCCATGTCCATTGAAGAATCTTCTTCATGATCAGAATCACTATCGCCACCTCTGCCTGCTCGACGCCTAGTTACTGATTCCAACTCTTTCATAAAACGTTCCGTGTCAAACTCCACATCCTTTAGATCCCTAAAGGAAAAAAGAACAAAAGAAATCAAAATGCAAGCACAACATACCGTACTTTGAATGAAATATTTGCCAGGATACAATACATGTCAAGTGTAACTTGTTTCATGTTCACCCTTTCTAAGGCGGCAGGTTATAATCATTCCCATAAGGCAGCATGTTCTACACAACCCATAGTGCAAAACATGTTCTTTAGAATCCAAATTGGAATTTAGCCAATCCTGTGCACCCAATGTAAACTGGAACAAGGAAGAGTCCAGTGAACATTAGAGAGCAGAACTTGAAGTAACACTAAATCAACTTCTAAATTTCTGGCTTACTTTATGTGAAGCAGCAAGGACAATCAAGATTCAAGAGACTTAAGAAAAACCTAGCTTAAGACCTCATATAGTAAGAATATAATTGCCAATTTGCCATGATAAGAGGCATTGATGGTCAAAGGACTACACATTGGAAACAATCATTGAAACAACTATTCTCGGTCAGGTATCAACTTCTAGGGGTTATCAAAGACCCATCCGAACATGGATTATAGAAATTATGGATGTATATAGCAAGGGAACCAGTTAGCAACATTCCGGTGCGAGAAAGCAAAATAAAACATCAAAACTGAGATCACAATAATTCAAAAACAGAGACTACTAGAAGACGATAAGGACACTAACCTGTTCTCAGGCACTTCCGCTCCCTGATAACTTGCCACTTTTCGCACAAAATCTTTCACAGAATTTGCTATATCACCTAAGTTGGATGAATCATCATCGATCACCTTCTCCTTCCCTTTCTGTTTCCTCTTCTGCTGTTCTTCATATAGTTCCATTTCCCTTTGTCTCTCGTGAAGAACAGAGTTCAACTCTTCCTCTCCACCATAAAGCCAGGAGTCATCATCAGATGGAGGAACCTCCTGAGCATTGAAATCATCTGATGCATAGGGTAAGGCAAGAATCTCATCTATGCGCCTCACTGGAGCACTCAACATTTCACTGCATATTCAATAACATCAGTTACCATATGAGAGCATTTTTCAGTTAAAAATTTAAAAAAAAAAAAATATGAGATTGAAGTGCGAAATCCTTGTGACAGCATTAGATCCTTAACATTTAACCCCTCACAAACAAATCAAAGAAACCAAATACAATTAACGCACAGAAAACAAACTATCAAGTATCGATACTCGAAATCTTCTATATCATAGCAGCCCGACTTCAATCGCACAGATTCACAGTGGACCTCAGAAGAACCAGAGACAAGAAATGGCCACATAGAAGACCAGCAGTGACAATTAGGTCACACCAACCTGAACAGTGGCACACTAATCATTGCATTATTAATGTAGCTACCCAAATTTACAAGCCAAATCTTTAGCTAATTCAGATAAAGCCAGCATCTTTCATGAGGAAAACAAGCACCAGGTAGCAAAATCGGCACAAAGAAATCATCTCGGATTAACTAAGATGCACAGATTTTCAGATTTTGACATCCATTGACTACATCGAAAAAATTCCCAAGTAAGCAACCGCCTAAATGAGCTGTCATTATATGCAACGAATCATTTCAGCATGGCAACTGTACTTACAGTATTCCTTATCAAAAAAAGGAATCATAACATAACCACGCCCATAAATAAAGCATTAAATTCTTCAAAATGCTGTTCATAAAAACTAGCCCTTAATTTAAACATCTTAATATAAGATGCAAGGAAATCATAGTGATTTCATAGATCAACTTCTAATTCAGAATTGAATCATGATTGCGCAAAGAGCGGTTCAAAATCAAACAGGTTAGCAAGGCATACCTAGCCCTATGATGCAAAGTACTTCTCCTATAATACTCCTCAGCATTCTCCATCAATCTCTTGTATTCTTTTGACCCTGGAAGCAGCCCCTGGAAATACCCACTCTTCTCCAGGCTCTCCCTGAAGGCTTCCCAAGTACTTCCCTTTCCTTCTTCCCCCTCTTTCTTCCTCTGCTGATACATCATCTCTAACCCACAAGCAATTTTCATCCCCAGCTCTGCTTCCATATACGTACTCTGATCAGTCCTTGGTGGCATTGGGTAACATTTAGGAGCCTGAAATTTCTGCTGAATCAACTGACCATACATTGCCCTCGACATCTTCACAGACACCAAGACCAGCTCCTCCTCCCTTCCTTTGGGCAAAAACTTCTCCATCTTTGCCGCAAATTTCATCGTATCAATATCACGGTCGTAAAATGCCTCCACTGCCAACGAAATCAGGCAGGGTTCTTGCTTCAACACCTAAGAAAAAGAACACCCACGTAATGCTGCAGAAGAAAGAAATATACCTACACTTAAACCTCTGAAAATAAAGTTAACCCACCCAACTAATACCTAAGATTAAGAAAAGAGTAGCCATCTTCAACTCCTAAAGCATTGAAAAGCAATACCAAATCAGTCCAGGCAGGAATCAATCACAAAAATTGCCATTAAACTTTTCAAAATATCCGAAAATTGCCATTTGAAACGGCCACAATGGCATTCATTTCTCATTGTCTTAAACAACTTCAAGTCTTCAATGGCATTCTTAACTACAACATAGATAAGTCGGATTTTCTAATATTTTGAAAAGTGTAGTGCTAATTTGGCTAAGAACACGGCAGAATGATTAAATATAAGTACTGAAGCTACAATGAACAAACAAGAATGATATTCAATACAATAGACAACATAAATGAAAACCCTAACCCTCACACTCACCTGAGCAACGGAAACAGGGACCCGAACCCTAACTCGATGAACATTCCGCCTGGCCCTCTCCGGATAATCCGAAACCCGACCCTTAATAGCAGACTGAACCGAATCCGACGCCCCAGTAATCTCACGATGCTCAATTAAGAATTTCAACGCATCCTTCAAAGTAGGAGTCGAAGAAAACTGCTTTCTCGGTATAATATGAACCTCATTTTGCCGAATGAACACTCGATTAGTCGAATTCTCCGGATTAAGCCATCGAGGAAGATGAAAAGCAGCTTCAATGAGTAGAAACTCCCCATCAGTGTCCCACACCCTAATAGAAAGAGAAGGGAAAGTTCGAGAAACTTCGAAAAGGAGGAAAACGACGAACCACTCGTCATCAAGGTTATCTCCGAACTTCACCTTTCCATGGAGGTGGGGAATGGAGTCGGAGGAAGAGATAGAGAGAGAAAAGGGCTCGTGTTGCCAGATGTAGTCGGAGATAAGAGGGGAGAGAGTGGAGAGGATTTGGAGGTGGAGAGACTGGAGCTGCTGCTCGGCCGCGGCGGAGGAGACGGCGGAGAGAGAAAAGTCCGGGTATATTGCGTAAAAAACGGTGTCGTCCGGTAGTCTGGAGTGCTTGCCAAAGAATGGATCGTCGGTGTCTTGGTACTTATCCGCCATTTTCAAGGATCCTCCTGAAGTTTCTGCAAGGCGTGTCTGTTGAAGCCTGGAGGTACACCCCGCGCAGTACAAAGTGCTTGGTTATTGGGCCCTTTTTGCGCGGTTATTGGGCCTTTGATTACTTTCATGTGGGTCCCATTTCTCGGAGATCTGAGAAGATTTAAATATAAACAGTCTTACTGTGTTATCCTTGTGAGCACTTGTGTCAACAAAGAAATCGATTTTAGTAGGCTTTGAATTACCTATAAATCCTAATGATTGATAGTGGCATTTGTCTTGTGGGTTTCCTTGAATGAGTGATCCAAGTCTATCTTTGCAATTTAGAATCAAAATTGTTACATGTAATCTGTAATGTTTTGTTTATATATGATTATAAATATGGATACTTAACTAGTCATAGCAAAGGTGCATGTGATAAAGGCTCATTTTTGTCAAATGTAAAGTCTGCTTAACTTGATTTAGTCTACTACTTACCCTTAAGCAACTTGTTTTACGAGTTTGAGATTGATCATTTATATGGTTAAAGCATGACCTTTTTTTTTCCATGTAAAAGCTCATTTCAGTGCATTACTTATTCACTTGTTCATACTTCTGTATCAAAGAATATGATCTTCTTGGGTTATTGAGTATGGATTTGAAAAAAGAAAAGGAACAATTGGTACTCTAAAATTCACAAAATTACAAAATTTGGTAAAAATTAGAGAAATTATATGTAGATAAGCTTCCAACAATCAACCAATATCAAGATTCATTACACAGAGACATAATAGGGAAATCAATCTAGAAGGAAACTCGAAATGTTGAGACATCACAAGTATCAATCACAAAGCAATTACTATAAGGTGGTCGAGATCAGTTTACAAGGATTCATTTAGCAAGTGATATTAAGGTTGTTATTAAAGCTTTAAAAAGTAAAGGCAATATTCATTGGAAGATTGAAACACTTATCAAAGTGACTCAAATTAATAAGATAAGAAATTGTATCTGTTCTAGTATCACCCATATATTTAAAAAATGAAACACAGTTGAGAATTGATTAGCTAAGAACGGCTGTAAAAATGATAGATCAGAGATTTCCTTTTTCTATCAATTGTAAAACAACAACTCTCACTGTAAGTCCCGCTTTCGTAGAGTTTGGGGAGATTCAGATGTAGGCAACCTTATATTTACCGACAATCCTGCCCGTAGTTTCTATCAATTGTGAAAGAAATTCCTAATTTTTTTTTCTTGTTTCAAAAACAAAAGGGTAGAATATCTAGAAATATATATAGAAAACTAGTAATATAAGTACCAAAAATTAGAAATTATGCCCTCACTTCTTTTTTTTTTTTAATCTATATACAGATTTATTTATTTATTGGGCTCAGCAAGTCGAAGATTATTACTTTGCTTGCACATGTGTGGATGAGCCCTTCAGTTTAGGTTTCTGGAGATTCGAAAGTTATTGACACAAATATTTTCGGACGAGAGAGAGAGAAAGATTGAAACTTGAAGAATTGGATTGAGAAATTTGCCGAATATTTTTCGAACCCTAATCGTAGAAACTCCTGAATCTTCGAGAAATCGATTAAGAAAGGGAATCAAGAATGTGTTACCACCATGAAGAAGAGTGGCGGAACGAAGACGAGAATCAGGGCACACAATCGCGGCGGAGGAGGATCGCAGTCGCCAACGCCGCTCGATCGGCGGCGCTGGTGGAGAATTTGAGGGGGCGGCTGGCAGAGACTGAGGCGAGGCTGGCCCGAGCTAGGGCTAGGGAGGCGGAGCTCAGCCACCAACTTCATGAAATGAAACGTTTCGTTTCTGTAATGGAGATTCTTGAGGCTTACCTAAATCGGCGTTTCGCTGAGCAGCGTGAGCTCGTTTCGCGCCTACTCTCATCGCCGGTACCCTGACCCTAGTTTAGCTTCCCCGCCCCCTTCTTGTTGTATTTGTATATAGACATTGTTCTTCCATGTTGATGTTCGTAGACTTGTTTGTTGGTTTGTTTTTCCGAATAATTTCAGTGTAAAATTGGGATCTTTGTTAGCTTTGATGGCGATTACAAATGAATACTAATAGAAGTTGCCACTGCTTTTGGGTGATTCAATTGCGTTCATTTGAAACTTGTGTTTTCTAACTGGAAAATTGGTAGCTGTGAATTTGTGATTGATGATGTTGTTTTTGGGATGAACTTGTTGACTTTGATGTAGTTTCTTCATTGTTGATTGGTTGGATTGCAATTGGGATCTTTCTGCTGTATTGGCCTATATAAATATCCACCTACTGTTGTTGGATAATGTGTGTTCTTTTTTGATATCAAGGTGTTTGGTGTTCATCATCTAAAAGAAGAACAAAAAGTTTTCAACTTTCTTAATTTCCTTAGTCTGTGAGTTGATGGGTTGCACATGAGGAATGGGTCTGTGACCTTCAAACAGGTGACCATGATGGAACTTTTCCAGAGGTACTTCATTTAGGCCATCTTTCTGGGGTTTGCTCTAGGACAAGTGAATGGAGTCCTGAATTGCTACTTGCATTGAACTTGGAAATTCATGTGCTAGATCTCCAATAGAGGGAGTACAATTACTTATACACATTGTAGGAAACAGGTAAACACTTGTTCAGGGTTGCATTGAAACACAGCACAGAGTAGTTATGCTTCCATTATTAGAGAGGGGATCAACGATCCCTATTTTAGTCTGATTGGTATGATCTAAACACCGAATTTGATGAAGAGAGGTAGTTTTACGAGCATTATTCTTTTCATTTTGTGTCCACTTGAAGAGAGTTACGTATAGGTACTGACCGCAAATACATTGCACAAGCTAGTTATCTTTGTTGAGAACAGGACATATGGAACAGCAAGAATCAGAACAAAACCATGAAGCTGGGATTTGTCCTTCATGGTTCTCTATTTTCATCCAAGAAGGGGTAGTCAGTGTAGCCCACCATAGGATCATGGGTATAAAATGTGGCAGCATCATACTCATTCAATGGTGCACCAACCTTGAAGCGGTGGACCAAATCTGGGTTCGAGATAAAAAGCCGACCGTAAGCAATCAGATCAGCATCCCCTTCAGCAATGGCCTTCATCCCCATCTCTTTGTTGAACCCTCCACTGATCATGAAGGTTCCCTGGTATGCTTTCCTTAATTGCTTCAGTAACTGAGCCTCTCTATCACCAATACCATGCTCGAGGGTGCCTCCTTGAATTTGGAGGTGAGACAGCTTCAGCCCTACTTGTTCCTGCAGCTGGTTAAGTTTCTGCACCACTTCTAAGCCTAGAGCAAGGGGGTCAGAATCATGGGCATCTTGGTGGTACATTGTTGGAGATATTTTTACCCCCACTCTTTCAATCCCAATTGCTTCAACCACAGCGTGCAATATCTCAATCAAGAATCTGCATCGGTTCTCAAGGGATCCACCGTATTCGTCAATTCTATCATTGACCCCATCCTTCAAGAACTGGTCAATCAGGAATCCAAAAGCTCCATGAAGCTCAACCCCATCAAAACCAGCCCGGATAGCACTTATGGCTGCTTGACGATATTGCTCAACAAGCTCCGGAATCTCTGAAGTAGCACAAGCTTGAGGAGTTGAGTAATCACCTAGGGATCCATCAGGTAATAGTAATTTCCACCTGCTTGTTATGGGCTTACTTGTTGAAGATATAGGTGCACTGCCTCCAGGTTGATAAACTAAAGCAGAGACAGAACAAATTCAATTGTTAGTACTCAAGAAATCTTGATGGCATAATGACAAATGACGTTGATTGTTTTGATGGAATAATGACAAATGACGTTGGCCACACCAATTCAATTGTTAGTACTCAAGAAATCTTGCTAATTGTGATTGTGATTGTCCTTGGCAGCATCCAAATGAGGAACACAGAAATACAGATGTTAGCAGCTAAGATGAAAATTGTTCCATCATCATCAACTCCCTAGTCTGGCTGAGGCTGTGCTAAGTAGCTGTAGAACAGAAAAACTATTTCCAAGCAATCTGCATAAAAGTTGCATTTTTTGATGGAAATGGAAATGGAATTGTCCTTGCTCAGGGTCAGTGATATCAGTCCACTTAGATGCATCATACTATGAAGTATGAACTAGCGACTCAACTTTGAGCAGCATGTTATGGAGATTCTTTTCAAATCCTTTTCAGAGTGATTGAAATAAATGCGCAGAGGGAGCACCGGTGTGATGACGATACCATAGTGCGAGGCACGCCCTACATGCCACAATTGACAGAAAATGTATGCTCCTTTAGCGTGAACAGCAGCAGTGGCTTTCTTCCAAGCCTCGACTTGTTCCTCAAGGTAAATTCCTGGGCAATGCGGATACCTGCAAAATGTAGAAGTTATTTATTTCCATCTCCTAGTCAAATTCTGGACATGTATTATTAAGCTTTTTGTCAAGTTTCTGAGCAAGTAGGTCGCTTTCTGCTTATTTTGTCATACCAAAAACTTACACAGTTGGATAATAACTGTAAAATAAGACCATAAATTATATTCTCACACTTACGAATTGGTTGAAATAAGGTACATGAAAATATTCCAGAATGAAGGGTATTCCTTGACACAAAAAGATAACTGGAGTTCAGTTTATTTTTGCTAGGCTGTGAATCTCTGATGGCTTCCCTAATTTGAAGTTGGGAGAAGATAATTGGAACATGTATTGGTCACGTTTGACTAACATAGTTGATGGCTTCCCACACAACCAAAAAGGATGTTGACCATCCCTCAACAAATGAAGGGAAGCTGGAAGGCACCGAGGGATTGGAGGCCCTTTGTCTGGTGAGCTTTCATACTCGTGAACAAATTGGCTATTTTATATGACAAAGACACTTCTTTTCTGACTTGAATATAAAACACTGACAAAGATTAAGTCCAGTTATTTTCATGATAAAATATCAGCCGTAAAAACATCACAATAAAAGGTTTTCACATGCTAAAAAGTTATTTGCATCATTAAGATAAGTAGTCATTGGTAGGCGATTAGCAGGATCAAGAAGTTGATTATCTTGAATGTCATCACTCCTTGTATGCCTGGGAATGGGCGCTGTAGAATTCATGCTCTTGTCCTGGAATTGTCAACCACCAAGGCATATATCTATGTGCTTACTATTAGTTTGACAATTAATTTGAAGCGTTTTCTTTTTGGTCAGTGTGTAGGAGGCACAAGGCTAAGACGCTAAAACAATTGTTTAGAACAAACAATCAAACAGAATTGTAACTTGAAGAAATCAAGGATGGGTGAAACAAACGAGTGAAGAGCTACCCGATGGCTGTGGGAGAGATGAAAGTGGCTTCAGAAATGATAAGGCCGCCATTGGTGGCACGCTGGGAGTAGTAGTGAACGAGGGCTTGATTTGGGATGCCGCCCAATGCCCTACAACGAGTCAAGGGTGCCATGACCACTCTGTGAGACAGTCTCATCTCCACTATTGTACCCATCTTGTATTGGCTCAACAGCTCCGCCTTTCTCTGCTGCCCTTCTCTTTCTTCCTTGTGCATCTCCATTAGTTTTCTGCCTCCCCCTTGGGTTCAATTTGTCTGGTAATAAGCTGTAAGAACCTGCTCTTTAAAGCTGAAAGTTGGTTCTGAATGTGATGGTGTTAGGTGCAACTTATGAAGACCCCAGCCCGTTCCTGTTCTCAATGTCAACTCATTATCTTAGGATAATGAGATACTAAATTGAAAGAGAGGCTCTTGACGCTAACACCCCTTCAGCAAATCAAAAGACTCCACCATTCACCCCCTCCCTTTAAAAATCCCCCAAAAGACAAAAAGAGGGGGGTGGCGTCAGCCTATAATTGAGGGGTCAATTGAGAATTCCTTCAGATTGGAAGGCACGTTAGTCGCCATTAAATAGTAAGGGGTCAATGTTTGAGTTGTTTACATTTGCACCCTACTATCTTCTCCCCCTCTTCTTAACCACCAGTTTCACATTTCTGTTTCAACGTGACAAAAACCTCAGCTTGCACAGGAAAAAGGGTACATCATTATATATGCAAATTTGACAGGATTAATTTACAGTTGACCGTCTTCATCCAAGAAGGGGTAACTAGTGGAGCCCAGCACATGATCATGGGTGTAAAATGTGGCAACATCATACTGATTCCATGGTGCGGCAAGCTTGAATCGGTGGACCAAATCCAGGTTTAAGATAACAAAGCCTGCCATAAGCAATTATATCAGCATCCCCTTCGGCAATGGTGTTCATCCCTATCTCTCGGTTGAACCCTCCACTCATCCTGCTGTAAATCTTGCTTTCACGGGATTTGAGGAGATCCTTATACAACCTTAACCCTAAAAGCATTTCTGCTAGCGTCAAGCTAGAGTATTACACATACTCCAGTTGCTAAGCTTGTGAAAATGTTGCCCATTTCTTTGATTGTTTTGTTATTCCAAAAATTACGACTAGTAAGAGAAACAAAAAGAAATAAAGAAAAAAGAGTAAGCAAAGAGGGGTGAAAAAAAGGGCTTTACCCAACTGCACTAGGAGATATGAACTCCTCAAACCCCACAAAAGCGGGACCTACACTGGGAGGTGGTAGTGTTGTTGTTACTGCACTAGGAGAGATGAAGGTGCCTTCAAATATGAGAAAGTCGCCATGGGTGGCATGCTGAGAGTAGTACTGGACCATAGCGTCATTTGGGATACCATTGAATGCTCGGCATCAGGTCATGGCTGCCATGACAACTCTGTGACACAGCCTCAGCTTCCCCACCTCATGTGGACTCCATAGATCCTCTCTTTTGCCCCCTCCCTTTGTTTCCTCCTCGTTCGTCTACATTGTTTTTGTTTTCCTTTTTTTTGGGGCCGTTTTCCCCCCTAGTAGTGTAGTGATGCCGTCTTAAATGGTATCTTGAATGTGGATGTACTAGGCTGAGCACCTAAGAAGCAAGAATACCCTCCACAACTTCACATATCCGTGTCCGACACGTGTCGGACACAAACACTCTCGGACACTCTCAAATGCATGCAAAATATATAGACAACATGAATAAATTAGGTTATGTTATTGATAGTTGTAGAATGCACATACTATGAACAATTTGCTATTGTTCTCATCCAAATATGATTCTCTTAAGAATAAAGACATAAGATAAATTATAAACAGATTGGTAATAGAATTAATATTTTCTAACCACTACATGTCCACTATACGTGTCGTGTCCTCTTTTGTAGAAAAATCACATGTCTGCATGTCGGGGTCGTGTCGTATCCGTTTCACGTATCAGTGTCCGTGCTTCTTACCTGAGCACTTAAGTCAACATGATTGAGTCCCTTTGTGTTATTGACCTCATGGGTATGTACGGTCAGTTTGTGTACTAAGATGCATGGACACTCTCTACTTCCTGTATTTAGGTTGGCCACATGTTGGATATCGATATTCTCAAGTACTTTTTGAACACTCTTAAATGCATGCCGAAGTAACTTTATGTACAAAGAAATTGGGTTTTATCATTTAACAGTTGTAGGGTATACACATATCTTTGCATTTGCATTATTTCTTGTCTTTCTCTCTTCTCATTCCATTCTCAAGCCAGGCCTGTTTCCTATTTATGTTTCAGCATGATAAAGACACAAGCTTTTTGCAGAGGAAGACAGTACATGATCATTTGTCCAAATTCAACAGAATTGTAATTCATGGTTCACTATTTTCATCCAAGAAGGTGTAATCAGTGTAGCCCACCACAGGATCATGGGTGCAAAATGTGGCAAAGTCATACTCATTCAATGGTGCGCCAAGCTTGAATCGGCGGACCAAATCTGGGTTTGAGATAAAAAGCTGGCCATAAGCAATCAAATCAGCATCCCCTTCAGCAATGGCGTTCATCCCCAGCTCTCTGTTGAACCCTCCACTAATCATGAAGGTTCCCTGGTATGCTTTCCTGAGCTTCCTCAGTGTCTCAGCTTCTCTCTCATCAATTCCGTGGTTTGGTGTTCCTGCTTGAATTTGGAGGTGAGTCAGCTTGAGCCCTAGCTCGTCCTGCATCTGGTTAAGCCTATCAACCACTGCTAACCCTAGGGCAAGTGGGTTAGAATCATGGGCATCTTGGTGGTACAAAGTCGGGGATATCTTCACCCCGACTCTTTCAATTCCAATGGCTTGAGTCACAGCTTCTAGTATCTGTACCAAGAATTTACATCGGTTCTCAAGCGTCCCCCCATATTCATCAGTTCTATCATTGATCACATCGTTCAAGAACTGGTCAATGAGGTAGCCAGAGGCTGCATGAACCTCGACCCCATCAAACCCAGCTCGAACAGCATTTATGGCTGCTTGACGGAATTGCTCCACAAGCTCCAGGATCTCCAAAGTTGCTAAAGCTCGAGGAGTGGAGTAATCATCTACGGATCCATCAGGTAATTGTACTTTCCACCTGCTTGATATTGGCTTGTTTGTTGAAGATAGTGGTGCGCCACACCCAGGTTGATACACTGCAGCACAAGCAGAAATTATCTAATTGGCAGACACTCACTATACATTCTGGATCAGAAGCTCACAGGATTATGTGATCGACACCAACTTTAATTTGATTTTCAATGTGCTTGAAACAAAATAATTAGGGTCATGCAGAAGTAGGGTTTATATATTAATACCACAATGGGAGACACGTCCTACATGCCATAGTTGACAGAAAATGAAGGCCTCTTTGGAGTGAATAGCATCAGTAACCTTCTTCCAAGCTTCCACTTGCTCTTCTCGGTAAATTCCGGGGCAGTGAGGATACCTGCAATAACATGATTTTCCATTCATGCATTTCCACAACCCTCTTCGTTAAGTTTCTAGATATGGTGTCAAACTATAGTACAACAACAACTCTCAATATGGACCTTGCTTTCACGAGTTGGGAAAGATTCCGATGTAGGCAGTCTTATCCTTACAAGATGGTATTGAACTATAGTATTACCCATAATCCAGTTGCTAAGCGTGTGAAAATGTAGTCCATTTCTTTGATTGTTTTGTTATTCCGAAAAGTAAGACAGCTTGTGAAAGAGCATGTAAATGCTTGACAGTACACTGGCTTGTATATGTCTGTATCTTCCCTGTGATTGCTCTAAAACTCCTGCAGTATACTAGCTTGATTTTCAACAGAATAAACAATATTTCCTGTGGCAAAATTTCTTTCACAGTTGTTTCTCCTTACAGTATCCCCAATACGATGAGATTGCAACAGGTTCAATTTTATTCTGTGACCTCTCAAGGGGGGGTTCTAGCAGGATTTTAATCTAATTAGGCCTTCAAAAATCATAGGTATAAAGTCATCGATTAATGCAAGACCCCAATGAAAAACAGGGGACTTTAATAGCTAGGAACAACTTAAGCTTGTTCATTTAAGATTGCATGCAAATGAAATCCGAACTTCTTAATATCCATAACTTAAAACATAAAAAGAGCACGAGGAAAGAAAAGCATGGAAGGAGGGGATGGAGAAAAGGGGTTACCCTCGTGCAGTAGGAGAGATCAAGGTGCCCTCACAAATGAGAAGGCCACCATGGGTAGCACGCTGAGAGTAGTACTGAACCATGGCTTCATTTGGGATACCGTTCAACGCTCGACATCGAGTCATGGCCGCCATGACTACTCTGTGACTCAGCCTCAGCTTCCGCATCTCATACGGACTCCATAGATCTTCTCTTTTCTCCCCTCCCTTTGTTTCTTCCTTGTTTTTCTCCCTTGGTGTGGTTTTGCCCCCCCCCCCCCCCCCCTTCCTTCCTTTTTGGCCTTCTGTTTTTTGTGGTGGTGTAGCAATGCCGTCTTGAATGGTGCTTTGAATGCGGATGTACTAGAGCAAGTAGTTAAGTGAACATTATTGGGTCCCTTTGTGTTTATTGACCTCATGGGTATGGTCAGTTTGAACTAACAAGCATTGACAATCTCCACCCAATGGGGCCGGATCGGACACGTGTCAAATATTTAATGCACAAACCAATTCCACTAAACATCAGCAACTCAAAAAAAAAAACAACAAAAACAAAAGAAAGATAATAACGCTATATCGTCATAATTAGGAATGTGACTAGAAAGCGTGCACTCCCTCTGCTATTTTCCTCACAGGTATCAAGAATAGACACAGTTAAAAGGGCAATAAGAATCACCCTTGTTGACGATCCTTTACTCTGACAGCATCTAGCGTTCCTTGAACAATGAGATATCGGACAACCCTTCTGCCTTTTACTAAGACTACAAAACGATTGAACACTGAACATATTGGTCCATCGAAACACCAGGCTCATAATCAAGTCATGAGCTGCTATGTTCATCATCTAAGAAGGGGTAATCAGTGTACCCTTTGACAGGATCATGAGTGAAGAATGTAGCAGCATCATATCTATTCAACGGTGCATTGACCTTAAATCTGTGAACCAAATCCGGGTTTGAAACGAAAAGCCTTCCATAAGATACCAAATCTGCATCCCCTTGAGCCACGGCCTTCATTCCGAGTTCCCTAGTGTACCCACCATTGACCATCAAAACCCCACTGTAAGCCCTCCTCAAAGCTCGAATAAGCTCAGCTGCTTCTTCATTAGGACCTTTGCTATGAGTCCCTGCTTGAATGTGGAGGTATGCAAGCTTGACTCCCAATTCGATTTGGAGCTCATTGAGCCTCTTAGACACCATTAAGCCTAAACCAAGTGGATCAGAATCAAATGCATCCTGGTGATATAATGTTGGGGAAATCCTAACACCCACTCTCTTGGCCCCTATGTCTCTAGCAACTGCCTCAACCACTTCGACTAAGAATTTGGACCGATTTTCAAGAGACCCCCCATACTCATCTCCTCGATCATTGATGCCATCCTTCAAGAATTGGTCAATGAGGTAGCCATATCCTCCATGAATCTCAACCCCATCAAAGCCTGATTGGATGGCATTCGTTGCTGCTTGACGATATTGATCAACTACTTCTGGTATCTCTGATGTAGCCAATGCTCGAGGTTGTGAGTACTCAGCAAATGAACCATCTGGCATGAGTATCTTCCATTTGTTTGATATGGGTTTGTTTGTGGATGATACAGGTGCTGCACCCCCTGGTTGATACACTGCTCTAAGGCAAAGAAATCAACTCTACTTTAATAGACAGAAAGTAGTAATTACACTGAATTAAGAAAGAAATTAAGCTTTACTCAATTATCAATCAAAACTACCAACACCAAGTATGTCATTGTTCTTAATAAGCAGAGAGACCACTTCCAAGTGACCCAAATTGGGAACTCACTCCAGAAAAACATTGAAATGTAACTCTAAGTCATTGTGGTAAGCAATAGAACTAACTAGCAGAAACTAAGCTTCAGTTAGAGTATCAAATCACCTGTAAAATCTAATCAGAACAAGAATGATTTATTACATAGGAATGATCAAAATAATATTCCTTGCCAAGTAGATTGAAAGAATTAATAAATTTCCACAAATTTGTTAGGATCAAAGTGAGGTACCATGATGAGAAGCTCTACCAGCATGCCACAATTGACAGAAGAAGAAACTCCCTTTAGAATGAACACCATCCACAACTTGCTTCCATGCTTCTACTTGATCCTCCCTGTAAATTCCTGGGCAATGAGGGTATCTGCATCATTAAGCACGATCTTAATCAACCCATCAAAAATTAACCCCTTTTCTTCAATTCTGATGATCAAACTTAAAAGAGGACACTTTGGTTGAAACCCAGATCATCCATCTTTACTGTATTTCGTGGGGAAAAGTAAAAAAGAAAAGGCAGAGAAAGATGGTATGGATTAGATTACCCAACAGCAGTTGGAGAAATGAAAGTGCCCTCAGAAATGAGAAGACCACCATGAGATGTGCGCTGGGAATAATACTCAATTAGGGCTTGATTTGGGATGCCATTCAAAGCTCTGCATCTTGTTAACGGCGCCATTACTACTCTGTGTGACAGCTCAATTTTCCGCATTTTTAGTGGGCTAAACAGACCCATATCTTCCCCTTCGTTATTTGTCCCCATCTTTCTGGGTCTCTTCTTGTCTGATCGTCTTGCAATCAATCACTTGTGCATGTTGATTATTGTATTTGGCTCTTTATTTTTTTGATCAAATAACATTTGGCTGTGGCCTCAAATGTTCTAGATTGACTCACACTTTCTGAAACGGCCGTCAATGTTTTCTTTCAACTTTTTTCCCTCTCCTAATTTGGGTCTTATTTATTTTGTAATGTGGATCTTAAATTTTACCTCCAGTAGGATGCCAGGTACCGCAGTTTGATAAGGTTGTTTTTGTTTTTTCGGAAACTGCCGCCGAGAAGATAAGATCTGGATTTGAGTTCGGCCAAATATACGGGTCTTATCGTAAGATACTTTTAAATGTCTAGACTTGACTCAAATTTATGTGTTTTATGATTTAAAATTGTCAAATTTTTAATAATTACAACTTATGAGTTGAAAAGTTTTAATATTTGTCAGCTACGCCAACAAATACAAATTGACACTGTAATCCGAACAATCTCATCCGTGGCGGCATGTCATATTTGTAATTTTGTAAATGTGAAAAATTATGTATAAAAGTATGATTTTATACATGATTTATAAGTTCTGACATCCTTTCGTTATTCAATCATATCATTTTTTTTCCAATTTAATTTACAAGACATTTATCATTTTGCTACTTTTATATGGTTATGCCTTCTAGGACTCCTACACAGGCGCCCCCCCCCCCCCCCCAACCCCCCCAAAAAAGGATAAAGACAAGGACGGAAAATCTACTAATTTGCAAGAACCTGTTACTTGTTAAATCAGCACATTTAAATCAATGAAATATTCCTCCTCCTGTGTAGTGTGTTGTATGTACCACATTACAATTATAAGCAGTTGAAAGGGTAAAAATATTGAACCCTATATCTACATCAGTTTTTGCTAGGTAATTATGATCTTTTGTTTTGCCAATCTTGGATGAGGAATCGAAGAGTTTTGTTAGGAATGAGGTGTTTATGGTTGAGCTTTGAGTTTGTGACCGGAGATGTATCATGCCCCATTCGAAGCCATTCTTCGATGGCTTCCAACTCGTACGAGTATCCATCTGCTGCTATGTGTGGATTCTCCATTACTACCTGCAAAAGTACCGAACACAAAGCAATTCAACACCATGAAACAATCTTCATGCATTCATGTGCCTATAGGTGTATGTGATGACTCGTTTTCACTGCCTAGCTCTAGTGCTCAGGATTAGGGCTAGAGCCAAGCTCGGTCTGGCTCATGGTGCTCATGAGCCGAAACAAGATGGTTTGCTTATGTCGGCTTGAACCAACCTATAGGCCACCAAGACCATTTGTTCAATTCAAACCCAAAGGACCAAACTTTGTAACAAGAAGCATAGACATACCTGAAAAATGGGGCAGATGAAAATGTTAGGGACATGGCCTGAATCCTCTTTAAAATATGAAAAATCTTCACTTCCGATAAGATAATCCCACCTTGCAACTAGATCATCAGCCACCTTCTTCAGATTATTCAGTTCTTCTGTGACTGAAGACATTGCCACCCCTAGATTAGGCTCAAAGCAAACTGACCTACATTTCAAGGCTAGCTGAGCAACCTCCTCTGCTAAATCCAATGGCCAACCACCAGCATTGTCATCTAAGGCATCGAGAATGGCCTCTTTGTTTATCATCATTGACTCTTGGTCAAGCCCTGCCCAGTTCCTCCCGGTAAGAAGCTGAAGGACCAAGTTTCCAATGGCACATACATCTGCTTGGACTTGAGCCTGGTCACTGCAAGGGCTGAGCTTGAGAGGATGGATCTTGGCGACAAAATTCTGGTCTAGGAAGATGCTTGATGGGTTAAGCCCACCATGGATAACAGGCGTGGGCTGGGCTAGGTGAAGGAACCCAAGGCCAGAGCTTACTTGAGCAGCAATCTGAACCCGGTGGTGCCATTGGAGTACTCTGGCTTTCCTGCTCGAGAACAGGATGTCCCTTAGGCAACCGTTGTGCATGTACTCAAAGACAAAGCACTTCAGCTCCAAGCAGAAACCAATTAAGGCCGTGATGTGTGGATGCCGGATGTCTGCTAAGAGATTCACCTGTAAATTTGTTCAAATCATCAATCTTCCTTCATCAAGGAAAAATTTATAAGAACTGCTTTGGAACCATGAACAACAGTCCTAAAATGATTTGTGTATTCAGTAATGTCAGTACTTAGACCTTCTGATTACCCACTGAAAACAGACCTGATTCTGACATAAAAGTAGAACCACATTTGAACTAACCCCATTTGAAGCGATTTGGAATTTCCCTGAGTTTCTTGACAAATTATCAGAAAATTTTCAATAGCTTGAATATGATCTGAACCCAAAATTATCCGACTCAAACCCAACTCAATGCTAACCCAGTCAAAACTCTATCTAAAGCCCTAAAAAGGAGATTTTTCACATAAGAACCCATTTTAGACTGATCACATAATATGAACTAAATAAAGGTCCAATTTGTATGTTTACCTTAGCTTGGAAGACCTCGTGGGACATAGCATCCTCGGAATCAAGCATCCTGATTGCAACAGAAAGACTTTTAATCCTGCCTTTGTAAACATTCGTCCAGTCTCCTCCAGACTTCAATCTCCTATGAGGGGCAAAGTTATCAGTAGCCAATCTAATCTCATCAGTAGAAAACTCCCTATAACTGCAGCTCACTTGATCACTACTACTCATCCTAGTAGCCATCTCAATTGCGTCTTTCTCTTTGCAAAACTCGATCCTCCTTTGGAACACATCCCTCTGCCCTCTCAACTGCTCGATTTCTCTCAGTAGCGCAGTCCTTGAGCTGACTGCACTCCCCAGCTGGGTCTCGGCTCCCAGCTTTGCAAGTGACGCAGTTTGTAGTTTGGTTGAGAGCTCAGATTGAAGCTCGAGCAACGAGCTTAGCCTGTTCTTGCTTTCTTCAACATCAGCTAGGATTTCGAAAACCTGCTCTTTCGTATTGTCTAGTTCTTTGGCTAGTTCATGCTGGGTGGTTATTTCTTCAGTTTTACGAGCTTCAAGTTCCTCAACCTAGTACAATAGTAGATTACAACGAGATTAGTGAGTCTTGTATGTGATTAAGAGTTTTTTTGGGGGGGGAGGGGGGGATGCTTGAGAAATTAGTACCCTGTGATTGCACAAGCAGATAGCCCATAAAGCTTTGGCTTGCCTATCTACTTCTTCCTTTTCCTTGTTTTTGTGCAGCTCCATCATCTTCTGGACAGCCCGTATCTCTTTCTTTAAAGCTTCAATTCTACCCCTACCATCCTGCAACTTTAGAAATAAACATCACAATTTTCAGTCAAATCAGTTCAAGCAATTTACAGAGCTTTTAGAATGTTCCCATTTGAGAAGTGTAGTTGTTATGTTACTCTGACTTCCCATATCAACTCCAATATTCATGTTGGCACTCAATTTTCTGACATATTTATAGAAACTTGCATTAGTCTGTACAATCCAAGCTGAAAAAATAATCCACAAACCTGCCTTTTCCAGCTATACAGATGTCGGACACCAAGAAATGCCAAATTGGAATTTTAGTATTACTTTAGATTAGGTCATTGATAATGATACCCTTATGATCAAATTAAGAAGGACTGAAAATTCCTTTATTAACTTATCTAGACATGAAAGGGCAATTTTCTACCCAAATTGCAACCAATCCACCTTTTCACGACCAATATCTTAATGCTTCAAAGTCAATAGAGAAAGCATGAGAATTGCATCATCTTCCTCTGTATTTCCCCCCTTCAATCTACAACAATAATATATCCCAGAAAATATGCCCTGTTTTTTTAACAGAAGAAAGAATATAGAGGGTAGTTAGCTGAAAGTTACCTTGATAGAAGAAAGAATGTCTTGTTCAGTTGGACTATTCAGACTCACCCTATTTTCTGCGGCTGCCTCCTCATCATTTTCTCTCTCCTCCCCTGCATTTGACTTTGATCTCAAGCTCAATAATTCCTGGTAATAGTCATCAATTTCCTGCTCATAATTTTCCCAATTATTCCTAGAAACAGTGGAATTGGAATCCATGCTCGCTGGTGAGGAAGGGCAAGCTGGGGATTTCCCATGTCCATGAGAATTTGAAGAAGACAACTTCTTCCCAAACCAACCTTTCCAACTGCCTCTGTTTTTCAATTTTGCCATTATTACCCCTTGTTCATCCTCCAAATGACCTTCTACCTCAGTCTCCTCCTTCAAAACCATCAGTTTTCCTCTGCATACAATGTATAATTCGCAGAATTCTGGCTTGTTTTTGTGCACATAGAATGACCCACTTATCGCACTCTTTGATCTCCTGAAAATTTAAGCAGAGTAAGCTTCAAACAATATAGAAAAAAATTTGGGCCAAAGTTTTAATCTAACTGCACATACCCAGATGAGGATTTCATGAATGTCATCCCCATAACCAGCTTTGTAATTCGGTGCTCTGTTATTAACTCCAGAATAGTCTTTTGAATTGGCTCATCATGTTTCTCAAATTTGTGTATCTCTGTTTTTACCTGAGAAGAAAAAACACCACTGATTAAATTTTTTTTTAAAAAAAAAACCCCATTTTGCTAGCAACAGATTGAGGGAGAAAATAAAGTTTCTGTAATTTTTTTTCTAGAAAATTAAATTTCAATTAAAAGGGCATACCTTTCCACAAAAGTTGGCATATCTGGAAAGGAGGCTGTCAATTTTCTGCTGTTCACACTTTCTTAGAATCAGTAACTTTTCATCACTCACAGAACTTGCAGGCAACTTCCCAACTGTACCCATGATTTAAATAAAAAAACAAAACCAACTAATTAATGGGTTCATGATCAACAACTCCGTGCAGATATTCAAATATAGACAGTCTTATTTCTATATGCACTCATGTAAGCAGAAAGACTGATAATGGGATCGTGATCATATAACACACCCAAGAAGAAGAGAGACAGAGACAGAGAGAGACTTACAAGGGGTGTTGACAAAATCTCTGGAAGAAGATGAAATGATGAAAAAGATGACAATTGAGAAAGGATGATGAGAAGAACCCCATTTCTTGATTACCCAATTCAATGTCAGAAGACCCTCTTCTTCTTGCATTTCATTGCGTAAAACCACATGAATCTTCTCATGAATTTGCACCACCATATGATCCATATTCCCCATTTCCAGATTAAACCCTCAACAAAATCTCAACCTTGTTCTTGAATTTGAGCAAGATCCATCATCACTGAGAACTTGACTTGTACTCTCTCATTCTTGAAGAGGCTTTGATTTGTCAACGTTTTTCTATGAATGAGAGAGAATTTGGGTGATTTTCTAAGAAGGTGTTGGGATGAGAGAAGATCCGGCCCACATTTGTAGTACAAACACACAAGAAAAATTGCAGTGTGGGGTCGTGTAGTGTGATGTGATATGGGATTTTGATTTTGATTTTTTCAAAACTCGTGTTTCTTTTTAATATTAATATTTTTTTAGGTTTATGATAAGTATGTTAAGAATCTTGATTTTTTTATCATTTGTCTATGTCACATTGCCGTCCTTATTTATTAAGGTGGTGGCTAAAGTGGTATATAGTATATACCATGAGAATTTTTATGATTTGATTGAAACCAAAGTTTGACTATTTGTGGAATTTGCCCTATATTTCATAGCATGTTTCTTTTAACCAAGAAAAAAAAAACCCTTTCAAAAATAAAATCATTTGATCTTGAAGAGAATACAAAAGGATAATTTAAATATGCAATTTTATATGTGTTAAATAAAAGGTTATGGATAGTTAAGTAGAGTTATTATTTAGATTGGACCATAAATGTAACTAGTGTATATAAAATAATTGAAAATAAATCTCATTAATTAATTTAATTGAGCTCTTTCCAATACGTCAGGTTACTAGAATTGGGCTAAAACTTTATTCAATGTTGAAAATCAGTTATGAGGCTAGGCTTATGTAAGTATAAAGATTTAAGTTAGTAGAAAAGAAAGAGGCCCTTTTAGATGTCAAAAACCCATTCAACCACAAATACAAAGTTTCTTATGAGTTTCTTATGATTTGTCAATATTTTATTTCCCAACGATCTTATTAGAGCCTATAAACAAAAACAAAATTTAAATTCAGAGTGATTTTCCATTGTAACCTTCAGTCATTTAATATTTATATATTTTTAAAACCAAAAAAAAAACTCATAATTTTGTAGCTTAAAATTCAAAATATTATCAATCATGATCATATCAATAAATTTCATTTCAATGAAATTTGTGAATCTCATTCTATTTCTATTTTTTGTGTTAAAAAACCTCAAGTAATATAGGTTCTTCCTTAAAATTAAGGAGCAATTTGCCAATTTGCATGTTCAATTTTCCTTCATTCTGCATACACTAGCTTTTATAACTTGAGCAAGCCAGGAACAAAAAACCAGACTAAAGTGTACACGACGGGGGTGTAGCTCATATGGTAGAGCGCTCGCTTCGCATGCGAGAGGCACGGGGTTCGATTCCCCGCACCTCCATTGACGTCATTTCCCCTCCCTGTTTTGCTTCATGATTGTTTTCGCTTCACGGCTTCAGAGTGAAGCGGAGTTAGGGCCATGCACATTACCAAGGCCCAAGCTTATTACTACCAATCCAATTACAAATTACGAATGCCTTGGGCCCAACATTTTCTAATTTAATTTGCTAAAAGTCCAACATCATTACTCCAAAGCCCAAGATTATTTACTACTACTGCAAACGTTTCCTTTTTCTTTTTCTTTTTATGCTTCGATTTTTCAATATGTTTCCAGAGTTTTTAACATGAGAAAACTTTATCTCAAAAAATTTTGTTGGTCTCTTTAAATCCATATATCTGCTCATCCTAGTACTTAGAAAATTAAGAATGCATATATTTAAATCTCTCCAGATTTCACAAAAGCAGAATTGATACTGAAAGTTGTTATTGCTATACATATTTAACACCCTAACTTATACCTTTTCATAAATTAAGCTCCATCTAGTATATCATTCGATACAATTTAAATGTACTTATTATTAACTCTCCTATGTACTAATAAACAAGGGCCAAGTTTAAAGATTAAGCACCGTAAATTTCGAGTTTGAAGGGATAATTAGAAAAAGAACAAAGTCTATATTATACTCCTAATAATACATATTCTCACGAGCTACATCAGCGCAACATACTAAAAACTGCCTCAATGATAAATATACACTGAAAAAATATACATGTGGTAAGTGAGAGTACACACTTCTAAAAATATAATATGTATTACCGAAAAAGAAGGAAAGAGTAAGAGATGGGCTAGTGGAGAACCAAAGAGAGACAAAAAGGGCAGTTTAAGTTTAAATTGTGGAATGGGAACAGGCTTAATGAAACAACGGCACTTTCTCGGCTAAATCGTAGGACTCTCTCTCTCTCTCTTTTCGAAATTAACACCCAAGAATCCAAAGATCAGACCACTCCCATTAGTAAAAAAATAATTTAACCCTACCGCTTCTTAATTAACCTCCCAAAAAAAACAAGAAAGGGTAATTAATTAAGGTTAAAAATGAGAGTGGGGTGAATTAATATGTCGGGGTGGGCAAACTGGCAAGCAAAGAGTGCACGTGCGCTCACCGGAATCGCCTCGAGATATTTCGGGGAGAGAGAAGGGTGGAGTGTGTGGTCAAAAGATGCCGCGCACGTGCCTCCGCCAGTCAAAGGCCTAAGGTAGAGATAGAGAGAGAAAGGTATTAGAATTGTTAAATTATGATGGGGTATTACGTGTCCAGTTACGTCGTGTACCTCCGCAAATAAAGCATCATTAGCTCAATATAAACCAAAATCATAAGCCTTCATTCATCAAAGCTTATATCGTAGTCGTAAATTGTAAGAATATATACCCATACAAATATATTATAAACATTATTAAACATATAATAAAAAAAAGAATATGTGATAAATATATCTTTTATATATATATATATATATATATATATATATATATATATATATATATATATAAATTACCTTCATGTTAGTAGCTAGGCAAATTTAGAGTCTGAATTGAACGGAAGTTATTAATTAGAGTAAATAATTTTGAGAGGTCATAATATTGAAAACTAACATAATTTTACATCAGCTTTCATTCATCAAAGCCTATATCATACTTGTGAATCTTGAGAATATGTACTCGTGCAAATACAAGTCATTAAATATATATTCAAAAAATACATATATCAAATACACCTTATATATATATATAGAGAGAGAGAGAGAGAGAGGAAGCGGGAGTGTATATTTCCAGATATACATAATAATTAAATTACTTTCATGTTAACAGTTAGGCAAAATTAGAGTTTGCATTAAACAGATTTTTTTTTTTTTGTCTTGGATCCTCTATTTTATTGGAGTCGATGTACTATTGGTCTAATAAGAGGTAGAGATCTTTTATCACAGATTTTTCTCTATTCACAAGATTTGAATCCAAGACCTTACTTAAAAGAAATAAATGTTAAACTACTTGAACTAATCTGTGTTGATAAACGAAAGTTATTAATTAGAGTGAATAATTTTGACAGGTTATATTATTGAAAACTAACATAATTTTACATGAATTATAATATGATATAATTGAAAAATGATTTATATGCAGAAGATCAAGTGAGGTCTTGCATGGCTGCCTTTCATTCGTTTGAGGCTTCGCCCTTGCTCCATTCTATCTACCCTTTGCTGCCCACTCTCTTTTTCCTTTTTTTTTTTGGTTTTAATCAATTAGACGTAAAGAGAAAGTAAGTGACTCATCATAGTTAGAAAATAGTTGCAAGCAGTCATAAGAATCCGTACAACATCATGATGTGCCGTAAATTTAGAGTTCAAAATTCCCGGCTGTCATATAATTTAAAGGAACAAAGCGTTTGAAATAATAATAATCTGAACTTTTATATGGTTTTAATTAATCTGACCTGATTCAATAATTTTATCAGAATTTGACCCAAAGTTATTGAGATCTGAGAGTAACATAAATTTGGTCTGAACCGAATTGATTTCGACTCAAAGTCGACCCGACTTTAACGTTTAGTATGAAAATTTGGTATTTTGAAATTTTGAGCAAATGCAAACCATTTTTGATGCCGACATGAAATTAATCCGTTTATTAAATGGGTATACTCGACCCGATCCGACCTGATATTAGCTCTAGTTAATATATACTACATAGGATAATATGACAAAACTACAATATAAGAAGAAGCTAATCAAATTTGAAATTTAATGTATTACAATTTCAATCTTAACCATTAAGCAAAAACCAGACTGACATAATTTGCATATATTAAATTCAATTGTACAATTTTATCACAAAACAGTATGATCTTAGACAAAGGTAACAATGAAATTGCTTCACCCAAAAAAAAATAAAAAAATGAAGATTTTAATTAGTATATGATGACATTCTCTTAGTTTATACTCCTAAGTAGCTGCCACTGTATTGTATATTGACCAGAATTAATACCTCCTTAAATAAATACTAATATATAAGTATATATAATGATCATTATCATAATGGGGACGACGTATTATAATGGAGAAATACAGTGCAGGATACAGAGATTAGATATGCATAATGTACGTGTAAATTGTCCATATCTAAAGGCAGAGACCTCCCTTTGATAATTTAATCATGTGGGTGCACGGCTGAGCTCATTATTCTTTTTGTTCTATTTTCTCTCTCTCATACTCTCAATTTATAAAAAAAAAAAAAAAAAAAAAACTCTTTGCGCAAGAAAAAGCCAATTTATATACGTCACCTCCTAAAGAAACTAAATGGTTTTTCTAAAATTTAGTTTGAATGTTTTAATATTACTAAAATTTCATGTTAGGCTCGTGCAATCTGTAGAGTAGAACTAACCTGTTATGTGAAGATCAAATAAGGAGAAGACTTGAAAAATTTATTCATAACATAAATAATTACTTTAGAGATAAGTTGTTTTTGATGTAATTATGTGTGCGTAGATCGGTAATTTTAGTTGTTTATTGTAAATGTGTACTTATTGGGGAGTGATTAGAGTGGCAGTGTATTCGTCTATATATAAATATGTGCATTTTGCATTTTTCCTTTGTTCATGTTCAACTTTCCTTTTTCTAGTGTTTTTTTGGGGGGGGGGTCATATATATTGTTTCCATAATGTAACACAAACTTTTTATACAAATTAAGGTTGAAAAAAGCTACATAATTGTAGTAACGAACTATAATCAAGTACAATATCCGAAAACTAAGAATCATTTTGAATCTTCTAGTAGTCGTAGGTCTGTTCTTTTCGTAGGTAAATTGAGGTGGGTAAAATAGTAAAGTACGTTGAGGTGGGTTGAAGTGGGTTGAATATTTTTTATGTGATAAACTAAACTTAATTAAAATAGTGAAAGTAAGTTGAAGTAGGTTAAAGTGAATTAAAATTTATATTTTAGAATTGACCCAAAAAAAACAGGGCTGTGTTATGACAAGTTTGGGAACCTATTGAAGTGATCGACTAGTCAATTGAATATAAAGTAACTAATAAGAACAAGTAATTATTTTGAAGCAAAAGTAAATTAAAGCAACTCATTGATGTAATTAAGAACTAATCCTGGACAAATCTATATGTTTAGGGCTTTATATCACATGCGGTTCCAAAAAGTACTACATACACTGCTTAATCAGGCACCTAGCTAGGAACCTAAATCTCAATAGGTGCAACTTGCATGCCATGACCAATCCTCGAACTGTAGAGAGCTGACAATTTAGACCAGTAAACTCATGCTGATGCGTATAATTATGTATTAATGTATTATTAGGACTTGATTAAGGTACTTAATTCCTCCCATCTCGAGCTAGAGGGCTAGCTCATCAATCAATTATGAGTCATGTTCCATATATTATTAGGAGGAAAGCTTAGCTTGATCCCCTATATACATGTAGGTCGTATGATGAATATGCATGCAGGAAAGCAATTAGCTAGCTAGGAAGATATAAATGCCATAAATTCTTGCAAGACTAGTACTTGCTTTAGGCTTTTTTGACTCTTACCTGATTTTTCTGCACAAACTCCTGCAAGAGTTAAATATTGTATGTCTTATATGCTCACTTTGAATGGTTTGATAGAATTTGTACACTACATGTTAAATTAAAGTACACACATATATAAATATCATATCAATCACTGTATTTTATATACGTACGCATAAATTAAAATGTACACCATCTAACAAATCCAATCTTGATCAACAGGTAATGTTGTCTGAATCAAAAGGTAGATACATATAGCATTTATTTTCCTCAATGCGTGGCTCAATATCTCGAACCCAAGTGCTGGTGAATGAAAAAAAGTTGTATTAGAATCAAAAAGCTATAACCCTAATGACCGGTTATCAATTAGAATCCAATAAGACGAAGCTAGTAACAAAGACTATTCTTTTTTTTTAAGCCGAAAAAAACCCTATGATCAAAAGGGAAATATTTTTAGGGACTCGACTCCAATCAACAGGAAGATGTCATAGTAAAATGAACCAAGAGGGTAGAGGCATATGCATGGAATGACTTCTTTATATTGCAAGTCTATCATATCTAGAATATTTATCGTTTCATTTCTTTAAACACCGTGATGATTGACTTCCTTGATCACAACATCATAGACAGCTATATCAAAACAGACAATCAATATAAAAAAAAAAAAAAAAGGCAGTCTGATACACAAGTATCCCGCATTCACGTAAGGTTCGGAAAAGGGCCGCACCTGACTTTGTCAATGACTAATTCCATGACTCGAACCCGTAACCTTTTGGTCACGCAGAAACAACTTTACTGTTGCTCCAAAGCTCCCCTTCACAGACAATCAATATAAATTTGCTTAAATCGCCTATTACTTGTTTTCATGACCTGAAGTCTAACATTTGAATCTTATAACTGTGAAAAAACACACGATAAAAAATTCTACCTCTCTAACAAATCAACAATAACTCAATTTCAATAACAAGATCCTGAACATCCCCCCATAAAAAAAGCAATGGTAAGCTTTGTCTTCAATTTTTTTTATGGAATACGTACAAAATTGGGCATGGAATCCATGTACACATTAATGTGAGGTGTGGTTCAACTAATCATACTGCTAACAAGTTATTAAATAGTGGCGAGCATTGTTGACGACTAGTTAGAATGTGAAACATGTAAAGATCGTATAGGATCTGAGCCTGCTAGGGTTAGATGAGAATGTCAGAGGATCTATAGACTAGATTTTGCCCCTGATAATTGAGGGCCATTTAATTAGGTATTTTTGGATAATTTACATCAATACTATTTTTCTTTTCTTTTTTTTCCGCCAAATAATGAGGTATAAACAGAAAGCTGGAATGTATTGCATGTTTTCATTTTTATGTTTGGGAGGATTTGTTCATCCATATTTTAATAGATGCTTTATTGAAAAACATGGAAAAAGAAAGACAATGTTATATGATAAAGGATGGAGGAACTAATTCTATGAAACTTAAGTCCTATTTGGTAATAATATTTTGATCAAGTTAATACACTAATAGGTTAACTTGGAGTGTTCGGTAACTCCTCAACAAAATAGGTGTTGTCATACATAAGTGTTGGAATCCAAAGTCTATAGTATGTCTCGAGGAGCACATACTTTCACAAGTCATATAAGCAGTCATACATATTAAAAGTTATTTATATAATAAATAGACTTTAAAAAAAATATGCTCGTGCGCCACCTGAGAACACATATATTATATTGTCTAAGTGGACATTGTAACTTTATGTTGGAAGTTGGAACCAGAGATTTTGCTTGTCTCACAATAATTACACCAATTACAACAAAAAGTTAATAAAATAAACTTCTGATGATATGAAAAACGTAACAGTAACTTATAAGACTATCTTACATGTATATCATATGCTTAGAAGTGTGTACTCTCTCTTGCTATATGTATACATTTTTCCAACGTGTGTTTGGTTGTGTGTAAATGGCATATACAAGCTCCTTTATTTTCCCATCTCCTTTTGTCCTGCATCGGTGGTTTTGACTTTTGAGAGTTAGAGTAAGGTTTATGTGTACCTTACTACTTTGGGCATGTTGAATAACATTTGGCTTGGTTTTAGTGGGGTTGTGGGGTGAGGGCAAACACCACACACGCGCGTGTGAGTGCTACATGCCCGCCTAGTCCGGTCTGGTCCGGTCCGACCGGCCGGGGCATGGGCTGTGGGCCTCTGCTAATTTTTTTGGAGAAAATTTCTTTCAGCATTTTTTCCGTTGCCTGCAGATTTTTTTCTCATTATTTTATTCTTAACGGCTAGTTGACCTGATTTTTAGCAGAAGGAGTGAAGATCCTGGTTTTTAGTCAGGAATACATTATGCACCACTAAATGCTCCTTCTTTCTCTCACCTCCAGCGGCTCCACGCACAGTATAAATCGCCTCCTCCTCTACACCTTCAGAGCACACCAAGCATCTCCTATCGTCTCTTATCTTTCTAGCTATGTAAACCTTGAGGAACGAATGACTCTTTTTGATTTACATCAAGGTCAAGTCGAAATCACTTTCAAGGCATTGGTACTCCCACGTCACAGTTCCGGTTCCCATTCCATTTCCATTGATTTACACCTATTTTTCCTACATGTTTATCATATGGACAGTTTTTAATATGTGGTACTAACATAACTTGTAGAAGTATATATTCATAGGAGTATGATATAAGATTTGATAGTTATGTGTGTTACTCTCTAGTTGTATTTTCTTGAAGTTCAAATGTTATTTTGACATTTGGCTTCTATTTTCGCAAATAATATATGCCTCAATCACTCACAGAGTAGTCTGTTTTGTGATTGAGTCTAATTACTTAGATCATAGAGGGGCCAAAACCAATCAATTAATACAAATCAGACTTCCATTTGAAAATTGAAACGCAACGTTCCACTTCCAAAAATTGTGCAATTTTGCATGGGCTACCAAAAAAGAAAGAACTTGACAATTAGTATATAGAAAAAAAATAACCAGGAAAAAGGGAACAAAAATATGAGAAAAATGAGGAGGAAGGTACATTTTTTAATTTTGTGATATATAAATAAAAATTTCAAAAAAACTGGAATTAAAAAAAGGTAGAAATTTTTTTATTGGGTTGCATTGAGCCCTAAAAGCAGGAATGAAAAGGCTTTAGTTTTTCACTGGAATGGCAAACAGGAATGGGGGAGAGAGATAAAGATATGAAGCCGTAAGCCTATGTCATCTACTCACGCAGTTTACCCGCCCCGTTTTCTGCCTCGTTGCTTTTTTTTTAAATAAAAAAAATAAATAAATCAATGGGTCAGTTTTTTTCCATTTTTTTAGGGTTTGTTATTTTTGTAGGTAAATTTTAAAATATCAGTCTCAACTCAGTTCACCCTACTTCAATCTACTTTAATTCACTTTCACTATTTTAACCAAGTTTAACTTATCACATAAAAAATTCAACCCACTTCAACCCTCTTTAACCTACTTCAACCAACCTTAGCCTTCTTCAATCCACTCTACCCTTTTACCCACGAAAAAAACAAACCCCAAGTACTATATTTTACAGGCACAAAACCAAGAATAGAGTAGTTATTTCAGTTGGATTGAACGGATAGACAGAAATATGAAATATATGTGATATAATGTAAAACATAAACAATTTAACTATATGAGCATTACAAGATTATGGATAAACAATTTCAGTTGGAGTGATATTTTTATTTAAGTGTAAGAAAAAGTGAGAGGGGGGGGGGGGGAATGAGTGAATGGGTGTGGAAAGGAGTGGATTCAATGACAGTATATAAACTCCTTCCTTGCCTTACAACTTTAATTTGATGCAAGATTTCGATTCATATGTGAATTTCCTCACTAGCGATTATGCAATTTTCACTAGTATGAAAGGGAGAAAAAAATGTATATTTATATTTTTATTCTGGAGAGAGGGAGAGGGAAGGGGATTAGAGTGCTTGCAGCGGTCGACTCTCTCACCTAGGGAGATCGGCTTGCAAGTCCAGCTCACGAGCCCGAGTTGGCTCACATGCTTTTTTTCTTACTTTTTTTTTCATATTTTAATTGGTTTTTCATTTTATTTGGATTTTAAAAAGAATATTGTATATTGTAGAGTGAACCCATAGGTATTATTTTATTTCGTGAGTCAGCATAGTGAGCCTTACATTTGAGATATGGAGGATTATGAGTCAAGAAGTTGACCCGTAAGCTGAAATGACAAAAATAAATCCCTAATAGTGAGTCAAAAAAATAACTCATTACTGATAATGCTCTATGTCATATGATAGTTTAAACTTCAAAGGCTAACGGCATTTACAACGTACTAATGATTAAAGATGGGAAGTGGGTTAAAACCCTTCCAAAGGACAGAAAAAAGGGTGCCTCAAAAAAAAAAAAAAAAAAAAAAAAAAAAAAACACATGTAAAGGGTGTTGGTCTGTTGGACCATAAATTTCCAGTTGGGGAAAGCAACAAAACATGATCATCAATTTTAAAAAAAAGGTAAATCACCCCCCTTTTTTTTTCATTTCTTTTTGTTTTGTTGAATATTGACTCTACGTCCCCTTTGTATGGTAGGGTTTTGAGATTTCAGATTAGCAAACGACAAAAAAGGCAAAAAAAAAAAAGAAAAGAAAAGAAGATAATACAACATTAAAAAAAAAAAACAAAAAAAAAAATTTAAACTAAAGAAGAAGGGGGCCTGGGAAAAGGCTGCATGAAAGACAAGTGTTTGAGGTTAAATTATCCCCTAAATAAAGCCCCACTACTACTACTACTACTAATATATATCTCACTTTGGTCAAATATGTTTGCAGAGGAAAAGGGCCTTGTGCAAGACTTTTGTCTTACATTCATATATTTTATTTTTCAAATTTTGACTTAAAATAGTAACAATAGCACAAATGTGTCAAATAATGTAAGTTTGATATGCATGAAATATGTACCAAACTTTCAAATGAGTTCAAGTACATATGGCACATATCAGTTTCGCTAGAGTTAAAAGGTTCTTATGTCGGAAGTACTGTTATAAATCAGTGTCGAGTAATGTAGATGTTACTTTAATCATTTTGCACATCATTTTTAAAAATTCAGTTATGTCAATTTAAAATAAAGTAAAAAGTTTAAAATAACGTCAACAAGTATCTATATATGGATCGTGCTTTTTGGTTTTGGTGTTTGTGTAAGTAGTTCAAGGTTTATTTGCATTACAAACACTACGGATTCGATTATTTTGTACATTTGTTATATACATTAGATTATTACTGGCCTTTTTTTGTGGTCATTTTAAGAGGATGACATTGAATTAACCTCATTTAGGCCAAAGTTTCAACTTTTATGTGAGACGTTTCTATAAAGTTGTGTTTATGAGACTGTTCGTTTTCTTATCGTACCTTTTGTGCAGTCTAATGACGTTTTTTCCCTGTATATATATCTTACATCTTTCATAAAGATGGTTTTGATAAAAGCTAGTACAAAGACTAAACTATTTCTGATATCAATGTTCATATAGCAATGAAGACCATGTGTTTATACTATAGCTAGCTTAGATCCCTAGTAGTGTTCCCCATGACCATGAGTTTACCAGTGAGGTCGGTCGATATAGAATTGACTAGCACATATACTATTACTGATACTATTAGCCCTTACTCGAACTTAACACTAGAAATTACTCCCACAATGTCATTCAAAATTATTAGTATTGTAAGAACCATTTGCATTGATACTTATGTTTATTTAACAATAAATTAATAATGAGGGGACATGAGTAATATTAATGCTAGTACAAATTAAATTCAAGTATTCAACTTGATAGCTAGGTGAGAATGCATGGATTGCCCTCGTATTCTAAATCATCATTCATGCTATACTGTCGAATAGCTGCTCATGAAACTCTGTATTGTATAAAGATGGTTCAACCAACACATGCTCGTTTAGGTAGTTTGATACTTGTTCCCCTTAAGCAAGATATTAGGTTCGAGTATTGTGAATGGAGAAAATCTGTAGTAGGATACCTGTACTCTTTATATGGCCAACAGTAGCTCGACTTCAATAAAATGGAGAATCCAAAACCAAAAAAAAAGAGAGGAAAGGTTCAATGCCTGTTCATTATGACCCGTTTACAACTACTTATCAGTTATCACTCCAAAGTACTTGAGACCGTTGTTAATTACTAACCATTAGTTCAAATCCTCTTAGCTGCATCTATGAATTTAAGTCTTACATTTTCTGTTTTAGATTTTACCTCTTCGACTGGGTTCTCACATATTTACGACACATTATTTACCCAAATGATCGCGGTACCACGGACGAAGGTGATGTTTCTATTGATTTACAGTTTGCTACTCATTAGCCTCTATGAATAGTAGTCAAGATCATCACTAGTAGCACAGCTTTTCACTCACTTCTTTTAACTTCAATCCTTAGAACTGTTCTCTTAAATTATATATACTTCTGAAAGGAGTTGTGACGAAATAACAAGTTTTGTCTTTAATTGGTTTTAAAATTAATGCATCATCATCAAGGCTCTGTTCTTTGCAATGTCTTTTTAGTAAATTTATATGTACTTATTTTTATGGACCGAATGTCGATATGTTCTTTTCGTTTGGAAATAAGGATTGGAAAATGGATGGAGTCAGTTGAAGTTGGTATATTTTTTATATGATGGGTGAAAGTCGGTTAAAGTTGTGGGTTGAGATGAATTGAAATTGGTTGAAGTTTGTACTTTTTATAGAAGTTCGTGAAGCGGGTTGGAATTGGTAAACTGAGATTTACCAACGAAAAGAACAGGGCATGAAACATACACAAGCTAACTTTACTTATTTTTATTGAACTTTGAATATATTTTTTCTGGACTGAACAAATTAAAATGTAAACTCAGAATGAAGAAAAACAGGTTGAAAAAATCATCCCTAAAAATAAAGAAAACTTGCTGGACTTGATAATACGAGTTAAGGTTATAAATGCTCATAGATTGTATAATCTCATAATCATTTGTTATCTCTCTTAGTTACATTTACAAATTGTATGTATAATTCTTCTTCTGACTTATAGAGTTGGTCCATTAACACATATTGTATTCATCGGAGTAACAAAATAGCCTACAAATAATAGAAAACTAAACATAACTATTAAACAATTTGGTAATTTAACAATTATAGCATAGCCATAAATACTATATCGTACTGTATTGCATGGTAGTACGACAACAACACCTCTCAATGTAGGTCTCGCTTTTGCGGGGTTTGGAAAGATCCAGTTGTAGGCAACCTTATCCATACCGGTATTCCTACCCGTAGAGAGACTGTTTCCAAGAGACCCACAAAAAAGGATTTTGAAAATTTTTTAAAGAAGAAAGACTTTGTAAAAATATTTTATGGAAAAATTAAGGACACATCATAAGGAAAGATTACGATAAATTAAAAAGGCAAGTTGTTGGAGTTATGTAACAAAAGAATAATAAATCCGACGGAGGTAACATACCTCAACATCTAGAGGTAAGCGAACGATGCCTCTTCCCAGAAGAAAGTGCCTGCAAACAAATACGATATCCAAAAGGAAGAAAAAAAAAAACTATCAACATGCTGCCACTGCAACCAAAAGCCAACTATGGCCACGGGGTCGACTTTCTGCGGTCTAGGATCTTAATCTCATTCCGCCACAGCCTCCTATCCTGAGCCAGGTTCTCCGTCAATCCGACAATTTTCGAGTCATCTCTATTCACTTTGTCCAAACTTCTCTTTGGTCGGGCCCTCCCTCTTTTGCCTTCGGGGATGTCGATCCTCTCACACCGCCTCACTGGAGAGTATACACTCCTCCTTTTCACATGGCCAAACCATCAGAGTTTAGTTTCTCTCTCTGTATTATTGCATGGTATAAGACAAAAAAAGGGTACAAAGTAATGTTTGGTTTTGCACTGTCAAAATACTAGTTTGTATTGGGTTGTACGTACCACCCAACAATCAATGGTACCCATATATACCAGACATGTTTTAGTCAAATTCCGTTTGGTACCCCTTTAAAATTGTACAAACCCGATACACTAGTACATACATCTAATATATCCCATTCTTGCAAAATGGTATCGCAACTATTTATATATTTGATTAACACATAAATAGGTGAAATCAAGGACTTAAGACTTCTATTAACTCTTCTTGTTTAATTTGGTCTTTTTTGGAAAAATTGATGCTAATAGTATGAATTACAGGGCGTATTCCCTACGAATAATCTGAGCTAAGAAAATTACAGCGAACAGTCTAATTTTTGAGCTTATATTTTGTAAATAATATGACCTAAGAAACTCTATATTAGTATGCAACCAAGTTAAGCTTACATAAATCTGTTGATAGTATACTTACAAAAAATAAGATCAAAGATCATAATATTTGTTAGAATTTTCTCACATCAAATTATTCACATCGATACCTCCGATAATTCACATTATTAACATCAATTTTTTTTTATTTTTTAAAATATTTTCAAAGGAACTTGAATAGGATTATAGGAGGGAATAGGGGGGAAGAATGGGAAGTGAAACAAACAAATCAGGGCGTTAAACGCCAGCCCGGATGTTTCGGGAGCTTGTTCGAGACAAATTTTCCGCACCCACCTATGCTCTCTACAACTCATCCCCCCTCCCCCCCTCCTTCTAATTTTTAATCCCAGCTAATTACAATTAACTTTAACTCTCTCTCTCTCTCCCTCTAACGTCGTCGTCTGTTTATAATAATTGATGTAATGCGAGCAAGTCCAAGTGCAAGCTAATGCGTGTGTGTGTGTCCCCTCTGTTTTGACGCCGGTTGGCATCTCATACCGCTCTTTTCCTCCATTTATACTCCTCCACATCCTCCTCTTCTCTCCCCTCTCTCTCCCTCATCTCTCTCTGAGACTCATTCATCCAACCAGCATCGAGCTATCTTCCCAAACAAACCTTTCTGGGTTGGGTTTCAGTTTCTCTCTCCTTTCCTCTCCTCTCCGTTCATCAATGGCGTTCCTTGTTGCATGCACTCATTAATGCGCGCTTCTTCTTTCTCCATTTACTTTCATCCCCATCTTCGTTCGTATCGGAGCTATATAACTTCATAGATATTCATCTTTCTGTTTATGTTTAAAACAGAGAATGTATGAATAGTAGTAGTAGCAGCGGTTGATGAGTGTAACGGCCCAGCACTTAGTTTTCTGCTTCTGGGTTGATTTCTTCTCAAACCAAATGAGACTTTCTCTCTAGCTTCTACTTGCTTGCCCTAAGACTAGACTAGAGAGAACCCATCATTAAAAGTCGATCTGGGAAGAAATTAATTAAGCTTTTGATTTGAGTAGAAAAAAATGGCACCAGCAGCAGCAAGTAACTGGCTCTCATTTTCTCTCTCCTCCATGGAAATGCTTGCGAACTCTACACACTCTCACTCTCACACTCAAACTTCCCAGATTCTCCCTACTCCTCAGCTTCATCCTTCCCACCATTACTTCCTCGACCCCTTCTACTCCAATGGTACCCCCCTTCTCTCTCTCGCTCTCTCTATCTCTCTCGGTCTCTGTGTGATGTATATTTTTAATGAGTTAACTAACTCGGTTTGACTCGGTAATGATTTGATTTTGCAGAGTGGGGGAACGCTGCAAAAGGGCAGGTGATGTACGCGGACTACGTGGTGGAGACGCCGACTCTGGCGGCGGTGCCGAAGCTGGAGGACTTTCTCGGCGGCGACAATACGGCGTCGTATAACAGCACCACCAACGCTACTCAAGACGTCGACTCGTCCTCCCACTCCCAGTTGACTCAGCTCTACGATCCGAGTCACCACCACAACTACTTCTCCGACCACCACCACCACCACCACCACCACCAAGATCTCAAGACGGCGGTGGCGTTCTCCACCAACTCAGGCTCCGAAGTCGACGACTCCGGCTCCGTCGGAAGAACCACTCAGCTGGGTTGCGGCGGCGCCACCGAGTTCATGACTCACTCGACCGAGTCGACTCAGTGCCCTGTCGCTGGAAACCTCTCGCTCGGTGGTGTTTCTCAGACCTCCTCGGAGAAACCCACCGCCGCGGCCACCACCACCACCGCCATCGTTTCCGCCGGCGGAGCGGATTCTGATGGTGTGAAGAAGATCGCAGATACTTTCGGCCAGAGAACCTCCATTTACAGAGGAGTCACAAGGTCATACTCATGCTATCATACTCATCATACCCACTTCGAAATTTTTAATACCCTTTTGATTTTTGAAGATCAATTGAATAATTTTGTTGTTTACAAACAAATTAAAACTAAATCTGGGTTCGTTTGAATTGAATGCAGGCATAGGTGGACTGGAAGATATGAAGCACATCTCTGGGATAATAGCTGTAGGAGGGAAGGTCAAGCCAGGAAAGGGCGTCAAGGTGATTCATTACCCCTAATTAGCCCTTGATTTGATTAACTAATTAACTAATTACTCTATAATACAAGTTCTAATCAATTAAACTGTATAATTCTTGATGTGGCCATTTATTTATTCTCTGAACTAGAAGAGCAGATATTGACAGGGGAGAAAAAATGCCTGAGTGATTGAAATGAAAAGAAAGATGCATGCAAGGAGAGTATGAGAATAGGGCATAATTTCAGTTTTGGATTTGAAGATCTTCAAATCAATTGAAAGTCAAAAATAAATAAATATAAACAAAAAAAAAAGCCTGCAATGGTGTATGACTGACTATAAGCGTGTGATTTGATGTGGGTGCTGTGCAATGTGAAGTTATGAACAAATTACAATCAATGTGGGTTGTACGTTACTTGGATTTTTTTGGTCCAGAAAATCTGAAAAATGTGCCTTTTCTTTCATTTCAATTTCAATCTTGCTCTGTCTCTCTCTTCTGATCAGTCAGAAAAAAAAAAAAACAAAAAATGTGCCGCCATTTTTGCAGTTTCTTCTTATCTGTCGATCTTTGGGGCTTGTTTGGTCACGCCTGTGTAAAAGTCCATGCCCCTGCTGTGCCTTATTTGTGCTAACACTGAATTTGTACTTCAAAACTGCAAATTCAAGAGGCCTCCAACCAAGATTGCCTTGCCATCCTTATGGGTCTTTGATTCTTTGTTAATTGGTGTCAAGCTAGCATTGGTCCATGAGAAGTAGAGCGATTCTCATAGGTTAAGATCAGACTCGGAATTGAGACTTTGTTTAAGGGAAATAGATATTTAATTAGTTGAACCTTCTTTTTCCGGTGACTTGCGTTCTTTGTTAACTAGTGTCAAGATAGGGTTGGTCCATGACGGGTAGAATTTTCTCGACAAATATTGTTTAGTTCTAGTGAGAAAGTAGGAGTCTTATGTGTATAGATGGCGAACTTTTTGTTTTGAGATATATAACATCATATAGTGTGAATCCTATCTACACTTTGGTGTGGTGTGAATCCCATCTGATCCAGGTTAATAGTATAAATTTGTTTAAAGGTATTAATTAATAGGAAGTTTTAGGGATTAGATTGAACATATTTAATACAGGCAAATGTTTTCATTTCTCTAGTGGCGTTTTTCTGCTTTTGCTTTCACATTTGCACTTTTTCTTCTTTCTCATCCTATGCATGTTAAGACTTTAATTTAGAGAGAGAGAGAGAGAGAGGCAGTCCAATCTGTAGGTTTGACCAAGGCACCGAATTGCGCTGCACTAAAAAGAATAGCCCGTATTATTAGGCCCTTGCTTTTCCCCCTACCATACTATTGGTACTGCCCAATTAGCCCAAAAGGGATGCAATCCCCCACCCCCTCTAAAAGGAAAAGAAAAAATGATAAAGTTTTCAGAAAAGACAAATTTTTTTGGTTCACCCAAAAAATTACTCATTAATTTATGGTGTACTTAGATGATGGAAAAATAGTACGATTGAATAGTGTAATTAATACTCACAGGACCTAGACGTGTAAATGGTCATTATATGGTATATCGGGTATCACATTGGCTTAACGCGATGTAATTTCTATTTTGCGCCATTTACGTTTTGTTTTCTAACGTTTGGTTCTTCTTTGTATGACATGCATTTTGGTACTCTTGACGATGGTGTCGCTTCTTTGATTGTGGATCTATTTTGCCCCATTTTATGTTTGGTTCCTAACATTTGGTTCTCTGTATGGCATGTGTTCCGGTACTTTTGGCGATGGTGTCGCTTCTTTGTTTGTGGAATGCAGTGTATTTAGGTGAGCAATTTATTAAGATGTTTACTTTAGTAGTGAGTATCCAGTGATCTTCTAGTCTGGTTCAAATGTGTGAAAAGTTTGATTGAAAAACTTTGTGCATTATTGATTCAGGTGGGTATGACAAAGAAGAAAAGGCAGCTAGGGCTTATGACTTGGCAGCTCTAAAGTACTGGGGTCCCACTGCCACCACCAACTTCCCTGTAATTTCTGCTTTCCTTTTTGAATTTCAAGTCCTTCAACTGTCTGTTTACCACAATAATCAACTTGAAATAATTGCAATTAAGCTGTCGTAATTGTTGTTAATTATGTGTTTACCCATGTAGATTTCGAATTACACCAAGGAGCTTGAGGAGATGAAGCTCGTGACCAAGCAAGAATTTATCGCATCACTCCGAAGGTTCATCTGTTCTCCAATCTGTGCTAAATTGTGCTGTTGTTCTATGTGCTGGTTTCTGATGTTGTTATATGGTTTTAATTCTCAACCAGGAAGAGTAGTGGCTTCTCAAGGGGAGCATCCATATACAGGGGTGTCACAAGGTGAAGAACCGAGCTTAGTTTTTAGTTTAGCATTTTTTTTCCCCTTAATGAAGCACTCAAGCCAGCATCACATTTTCTGCCTAGGCAGAAGTCCGGAGGTTGTGTTTGGTTTGATTTCAAGTATCTAAACTTCCGTTTAATCTGTTTCGGCAGGCATCATCAGCAAGGGCGATGGCAAGCAAGGATTGGCCGTGTTGCAGGCAACAAAGATTTGTATCTCGGCACTTTTGGTATGTTATGTGTGATTCAATCACACTACGTGGTCCACTTTGATAACGTACATTCAAAGCTTCTGAACTGTAAAATCGAAACTTACCTGAATAAAATGTATGGTCTCAGCTACTGAAGAGGAGGCCGCTGAGGCATATGACATAGCAGCGATCAAGTTCAGGGGGGTGAATGCTGTCACCAACTTTGAGATGAACCGGTATGATGTCGAGGCCATCCTCAAGAGCAACCTTCCTATAGGAAGTGCGGCCAAGAGGCTGAAGCTCGCCACTGAGTCAGGTGATCAGAAACCGGCACTCAGCAGTACTGCAAGTAGTGGCAGCAGCACCATCAACTTTGCTGCCATCCAGGGGGTCCTCCCAATCTCATCCGCTGTGCCATATGACACTGCCACTGCCATCTTCCATGAGAACCTCCTGCATCACTTTGGCTCGACTGGTGGGGCCCAAGTGGTTGGGTCTACCGAGCCCTTTGGGTCAGCTATTACCCCAGTGGCTCTGATGCCACAGACACCAGCTGAGTTTTACATATGGCCTCACCAATCTTACTAACCTGGCCGGAGCTAGGAAGGGCGTAGTTTTAGTCATTAGTTCAGTTGATTAGTTCAGTTCAGTTTAGTTAAGCGCTATTGATCTAAGAAAGCTAATTTTGGTTCCTAGAATGTCTCTGTTTTGACAGGTTTCCTAATGGTTCTTTAACTGACCAACATCTTTTGATCTGACCTGACCCATTTTCGCCTTGTAGCTTAGTGGTTGACCTTGTGATAGAATGAAAGAAGAGGGGGATTGGACTATGCTTTGGGGGTTGTATTAGAGGCAAGGAAATACTGGAAATTTTGGTGTATGTATAGCTTTATTTCAATAGCTGGATGATTATGACATTGGGTGAAATGGGTCTTTGTACCAACTTATGCTTTGAAAAAGAAAAGAAGAGAAATGTTTGAATTTCATTTTGTTTCCTTTGATGTTTCTTTCTTACACGTTGCAATATTGTTCAGTCAGATTACTATTCTCCTGATGCATTCATTTGGCCACTAGACCCTCCACACAAGAATAGGGACAAATGGAGATGGAGTTTATTTCCATGATTAGTTCGGAAAAATTGTTAAGGGATCAGATAGGGACTCGGTTGTATACTTCTGAGTTGTGTGATCTGTTTGAGACCTTTTATACAAGTAAAATTCACACTGAGAGTAATAGTAGTTTAAAATTAGTACAAAATAACAAAGATAAATATGACATGAACATCAATGTGATGAATGTTTTTGGTGCTGGTTATCTAGTTACAGAAGCGACCCCATAGGCATTTGCTTTCGCGTCTCTCTAAAATTGCAGTCATAGTAAAATATTAGTTGTTTATTTCATTTGATTATCAGGGACTCCCAACCAAGCACACGAGTTATCTACAAATGAATAATTGAAAGCTTGTTATTCAACAGTATAACACGTCTTATATGCCCATGTCAACTAATATAAATTTATATCCACCAGAATTTAATTCTTGTTATTGCAATGCCAAGTTGTCCATACAACAATCGATGAGATCTTATCCTAATAATTAAGACTCATTCTAACCCGGTGACTGAATCGTCAGGGATCCCTAGTTTAATGTCCCTTTTCTCTTATTATTCTCTCTTTTGTGACTTTTTTGAACTAAGAAAATACTCCATACAACAAGACACAAAATGATGAAAATAAATATGACACTTAATTTGAAGGTCATTTCTAGGTCCCCTCAAAACCCCAATTACAACAGCAAAAACCCAATAATGCATATCAAGACTTCAACCGGGCCAACCCTTCCCGGGCCAAATCGGACTCGGGCTCAACTTGAAGGGCCCGCTGAAACGCATCCAAGGCCTCATTTCTCATCCCCTTGAGCTCGTAACACTGGCCCAACAAACAAAACGCCGTCGCATTATCCCGAGTTAGACCCACCGCTTCGACCAGGTCCGACACAGCCGAGTCAACTCTCCTTCTCCGATTCACCGCCATCTGCAGCTCCGCCCGCTTCACTAAGGCGTCCGCCTTCTCTCTATCCGACAGAAGCTTCACCGCCGGCGGCGATAGGGCGGCGTCGAGTGACTTAATGGCGGAGGTCCGGTGGCCCATGAGATCCTGCGCTAGTGCTTTTAAGATGTGCGCCGCCGGATCTTTGGGTTGCAGCGCTAGGGCTTTGTCGGCCTCCGCGACGGCGTCCTTGGCCAGCGATGCGGCGGCGGAGCGGTGGCGCGTGGATCGGGCTCGGCTGAGGAGCTGCGCTCCGATTAGGAAGTGGCGGTTGGATTGGACAGTGGCGCGGTTGCTCGATCGGAGCTTCGTGAAGGCCTTCTTTGGGAGGTTGTAGATTGTGAGGAAAATTCCTAGGGTTAATGCGAGGAATGCTAGCTGAATCGCTGTTTCCGGTTGGAATTGCATCTTTCTCTCGCGCCGGCGGCGAAGCTCCGGTGACCGAGCGAGTGGTGATTAGGATGCTGGATTAGGGTTTCTGACCGGATTTGTGCGGCTCAGGAATTTGGGCCTGAGTGTGTATGGGCTTAAATGGTGCCGGTTACAGGTAAGTCTTTTTCTCCTTTTTAATTTTTTTTAAAAAATTGGTCTTCATGATTTCAAAGTTTCATTGATTATTTTTGCCTTGTGTTAGATGGTAGGAGGAGATATTATTGCATACTCTTGAACATGATAGGTCATTATATTTATGCATCTGTTTTTGGCCGCTCTGATTGACATCTTAATAATGAGTTTCACTGTTGCATTTTGGGTACTTTTGTTAATGCATCATTGAGTTTGTCTTCTTTTGGGGGGGGGGGGGGTGTTGCACTATAGAGTTCTGATGGGATTCGGTGCATTAGTGTTAGTATGAATTGTCATTTGTGTTCGTAGAAGTTAAGAGTTCAGCTGATATTAAAAGTTTAGGGAAAGTACATTCTTTGAACAGATGAAATGTACATGCTTTTAATAGTTCTTTTCTTCTCGGAAGGACTGCGTGCTAAAGACTGATTGCATTTGGGTCCGAATCCATAAGAAACAATGACTGCTTCCACATATATGTAATGATACCGACCAGCTTAGCTATCGGTGTTTGGAAACTGATTGCACACACAAACTTGAGTTATCCTTACAGAGCTTGTGTTTCTTTGTTGATTTTGCTCGGTGCTGCTCTCGTCTGATGTTGTATACCCTATTTTGCTCGTTAAACGAAGGACTTGAGGAGTTTACATTGCTGGTCACAAAGCCAAGCATGTTGGCTGATAAACTTCTTTTGTGTTTTGGAGTAAGATTAGGAGTTGGTGCCTATGAATGTAGAAAAAAGGCTTCTCATTACCAAATAAAAAAACATACACACTGTACAAGTTACTAAGTATCCCACAGAATCAGAGCTACTCTCCTTCAGCTCTTTTTGAGGAATACAGGTTTTGGTAATATCTGCTACTCTGGTTCTTTAATCTCTCTCTACACCCCCAAAAATACATCCCAGAACTTTGTTGACTAGGACTAGGAGGGAAGCAAACAAGGAGACAAGGAGAAATACATACCCTAAGAAGAAAAGGAGAAAAAACAAGGCCCCTGGGGGCTACTCCATGACAAGCTCCCTATGGCGATTGAGATCCTGGAGGTAGTTCGAGCAAGTGTAATCCTCCAGGTCACATGCATCTAATAGTAGTGATCTTGGGCCCATAGATGCCTGCTTCATGTGATCAACTGGCCCGCCCTCTCCCCTCAGTATCTCTACAACCTGAATAACCAAATTCAAATAAGAAAAAGTTGTTCATTTTAGCATATAATGGCTAGAAATTAGAATAATGAACAGTTGAAAGCAGGAGGAGACAGAGATGGTATACTTTGTTCATGTAGGGGCGTTCACCAGGTGAGTGGTGAATGCACATGGAAGCTACTACCATGGCACACTTCATCTCCATGGGTTCATATTTTCCCTCTAGTTGTGGATCTGCTAGTTCCTTCACAGTGTTCGAGTCTAGGAAAGGTTTTGCCTGGGAGAAAAGAAACAACATATTTTGTCAACTGCCATTATTCCCAGCTGAATCCAGAACACATCTGATTTCTGATCTTTGAACTACTACTTATCACTAGGGGAAAAATATCTAGCGTTCTAGCATGGAGAGCATAAACAAAAAGGGAAAGAAAAGCACAAACCAATAAGGTGTTCACTCTTCTACATTTCTCAAAGATCTTTTTAAATTTGTTTTAGTAACATACCCATATAACGAGGCTTTGTCGACTGGGATCAATGGCAACAGCATGACGGCCTGTTATGAGCTCTAGCAATAGCACCCCATAGGCAAACACATCTGTCTTCTCATCAGCTATCCCGTGCATGAAATACTCTGGAGCCAGGTAGCTGAACAATAAGACACGAGATTAGCATTGGCCAAAACCTATTCGAGTAGAGTCAGATGCTCAAGTATATATATGTAGCCGTTTATTTTCTTTACCCAAATGTGCCCTCTATAGGATGCACCACATGATGGAGCCATTTATCTGGGAGCCATTTTGCAAGCCCAAAATCAGATATCTGCATTGCATTTTCATCATACGTTCACAAGTTTGTTTCATAAGGCTAAAAATGAACCAGGGAAAAACTTCAATCAATTGAAAGAAGTTTTTTTTTTTTTTTGGGGGGGGGGGGGGAGCAAGTAATTACCAATGGCTCATTATTTTCACCAAGTAGTATGTTTGAGGCCTTGATGTCACGGTGAATGATCCGCCTCTGACAAGTGTGATGGAGATAACTCAATCCTTCGGCTACCCCTACAGCTACCTTGTACCTTGTCTTCCAATCCCACTCCTCTGATGATCCTGCATGTTCCAGGATGCACTAATTATTAATGCGATGCAATAGTGGTTTAGTAAATTAATACGAAATTGATTTTGGCAGGTCAATTATTCAAACTAGTATTGGAGAGAACTAGCACCCTGAAGATGAGATTCAACACTGCCATTTGCGGCATATTGCAGGACCAAGTAAAGACCGCCTTCAAGCCCAAATCCAATGAGCTTATCAGTATTTGGGTGGTCAACATGGGCAATAATCCCAAGCTCTGATAAGAAATCAGCAGTTCTCTCATCTCCCTTGTCATCCTTTCTTAGTCTCTTCACGGCCACAAGTGTGCCATCAGGTAAAAACCCTTTGTACACTTCTGCATGCCCCCCTTTTCCTACCAGCCTCTCTGCAAAAGTTTTACAAGCATACCTTTCAGCAGTTTTTAAGAAATTACTTAAACCTTTTACTAATGTGCTTGCTGTTATCAAAGGATAGATCATGAAACATGCATATACAATCTATGATGTTGTATAGAGCCATGGGTTTATTGTTCACAAGTTTAAGTCTTAAGGGACATATTTCTTACTTTTGGTCTAAAACCTGGAACTAAATGAGGAAAGTCGGCGGTCAAGTACACATTAGGTCAGATTGTAAGGCTAGTATTTTGGCAAAGTGCCCATAATGACTTTTGAGTAAGTGAGCTTCATGATATGACATTACTAACCCCAATTGGGTCAGCTGGTTAGGGTCAATATGGCTAGTTAAAATGGGACAAATCTTTGCAATTTTAGCCACCACAGCCACCATAATAGGTCCCTCTAACTGACCAGTTGCAACCCCCGAAGAGGGGAGTGCAGAACTTGATTAGGATATGTCAATTTAGCGACCAAGAGTAGTTCTCTAAGACTTGCTGGAGACGCTTAAAAGTAAACCCAATGCTTTAAAGGATTGTAACTAAATTTGTTTTCAAGTGAAAATGGTCTTGTACACCTTTATTATCCAGGAACAAGGGAAAGTTGTGTATAAGACCCCATACGGCCATGCCTAAGACGCCCAAAAAAAGAAAAATTGCTGTTGATCTTGATGCTATGAGCAAGTTTTCTTGTAGTATCTTTAAGAAATGCCCATTCGATCACCAAGAACATCTCATAAAGCTTGATTAACATACCAAATATGAACAAAATTGGTCAATGAAAAGTATGGTTGGTAGAGAGTGTCTCACCAGGACAAAATTTGTCTGTGGCAGCTTCCAGCTCTGCATAAGTGAAGTTCCTCCAATGCGGCTTGCGCACAAATCCAAGACCGCAATCAACTCCAACCTCAGCAGTCCACATGCGAAGGAGCTTCAGGCGGAGGGTCTTGGCAGTGAGCTCACAGTTTGAGAGCAGGGGAATAGACGAGGTGGAGAACCTCCTTCCCCGCGATTTCCTCTTCCCTGAACTGAAAAGTCCCTTCCATGGAATGCCATATCCATACGAAGATCCCCCTTTCGGGGTCTCTTTCTCGATTGTATTCGGATTGGAAGCCGAGGGGGAGCTGCTGCTGCTACTGCTACCAGGGCTGTTCAATCTGTCAGATACAGGAGAGCCATCCGAGATAGGTATTTCCAACACACATCTTGGTGACTGTTTTCCACTCCTAGTTTCCCGTTTATTGGATGAATTCTTCATTTCTAGTCGTGGGTCCTGTTCTGTTCTCTTGATTTCTTCATATTTCACGGGAATTTCACCGGAAAACAAGAAGATAAATCAGTTAGATGATTAGCAATGTTGTTGCTGCTTCAAGTTCTTACATCATGCCAGAAAAACAGAGTATTATTAAATATTATTTTTTAAATCAAAAAAGAAGAAATAGATTAATACCTTCAACAGCCATTTTGATTTCTGGGATTGGAAGGGTCTCCTCCCCTCTTTGAAATTCTAAGGGCTTCCCTGATGTGAATGACACAATTCAATGGAGCCCTTAGAACTGAAAGCCACCTGGTTTCGCGTTACCGGATTCCGGAGGGCTTCAGCTGGGGGGTGAGAGGGAGAGGGAGAGGGGGAGGAGAGAGAGAGAGAATGTGCCCCCGAGCAAGCGATCGATCGAGAGGAAGGAAGAAGAAGAAGAATAAGGAGAGGAAATGAAGGTGGAAGAGAAAGGGTGGTATATCTTGTGAGGGTGGTTATAAGTTATTCTTGGGAGAGCAGGGGAAGGGAGGGAAAGTAGTTCAGCTCATGATGATTTGGAATATGTTTTTGCTATATTTATACCCTCTTTTTTCTCTTCTCCTAAACTTCATCTTTATCCTTTTCTTTTCTTTATTTTAATCTCCTTGATTTTTATTTGGTGAGTTTTCCACTAGGAAATTTGACATGGGTCCACGCATAAGAAAGATAGTAGGTCATACTGTTGATAATATGTATATTATACTCGTGGGAGCACATACTCTCAATAGCCACATCAGCAAATATATATTAAAAAATTATTATATGACAAATACATGTGTGAAAAATATATATGCGTAGGCAACTAGGCAAAAAGAGTATGTGCTCCTGGGAGTACATGAGAAATTGCCTAGTGTTGACGCATAAGTTGAAAGTTAGTTTGATCCCCCCCCCCAAAAGGGTAAGTTGGAAGGTAGTTTGCATTTAAATTATAAGCAGTTATTGATATCACATTTTCGATGTCAAGAGATCCTTATTATTTTTCTTTGGGATTTTTTATTTGGTATCCTTATACTGTTGATAAATTTATTTGGTGCATTGCATACGAAAATAAAGATTTTTTATAATAAATTTAAATTGATAAGTATTATTACTAGAATTTATATTTGTTTTCATATTGTGTACCTAATGAATTTTAAAGAAATACTAGAGCATCAAACGAAATATCTTTTTCCTTTTTATACATTATTTTTTTTTGGGTTCAAATAATGTACAAAAAAATTTCAATGTCCTACCATTAGGGTAGGAGGAACCTAATATGAGATTTTTAATATAATTAGGGTCTCAATCTAGCTAGTAGGTGACGTCTTTATTGATAGACAATCTTGATTTAAGTAAGAAATTTCATGCACTATTTTTTTTTTTTGAAACATATATTTTTAGTAAATAAGTTGCAATAAATAAAGCTAATTGGGAGGCAAAGTCATAACCTTTTATGGAAGAATCTTATGAGTGAATAATTTGAAAGGGATATAAAGCCAAAATCGTTTCAATTATAGTTACAAAATTAGCTGATAGTTCATTATGAAAGGTCCACTTCTCCATATTATTTTCATTGGATAATTGACATTTCTTTATAGGAAGTGAATTTCGAGAATCCTCTTCTCTTACACGTTTAGATTTATGCACTTAAACATTTTTAATTGCCCGTCTTCTAAAAATAATAACTACTATATAATTCGAAATAACACTGCTATATTTAGCCCTCCATATTTTTACCAGATGCGAGCTCGAGGTATAAATTTACAGTGGGGGGTAAATTATGAGAGTGATATATAATATGAAATTGAGGCAATAATAATTAGGACAATAAATGGGTGTAGGGGCCTTTTAGCTCGAGAATTTTGCCGCGACTTGCGGGATCAAAAGTTAGACAAGGAAAGGATGCATTAACGGCCCAACTAACTCATACAGGGTTGTGTAGTGTGCTAACCTAAAGCACTTTTGGATGACAAAACTCAGGAAATTGTGGAAATTCCCCTTTAAAATTAATGCATTTAATATCTTCTTTTCATGGCAACACTAAATAGTAAATACTATTGTGGTCATTGAAGTCTTGTTTAGACGAAAATTGAACAGAAAAAGGGGGAGCCCCCCCCCCCCCTCCTTTTCCTTTGTTGGAATTTGAGTTATAAGATTTTTTTTTTAATAATTAATAAGCTTCGAAGAAATTGGAGAAAGTTGATGAGGAAGTGGATGGGCAGATGGCAGCATAGATACCCTCAAAAACCACCTTTATTTCAAAAGAAACAATATGAGATCACTCAATTTCAGATCATCGAAATAAAATCGAATGTTGCCGAAATAAACTAGATAAGAAGTTTGCCTAAAATTTAGGCACCACTCAAGAAGATAATTCCACCTACGAATTATTCAGCAAGCAAACTACTGGCAATAATCACCACCATTGGGAAGACAGGAGTTGGAGGAGTGCCAGCTTACTTGCCCAATGAAGCCTACTCTTTTTTACTGCTTGTTAAGTTATGCTTAGTTCTTTCAATCTCTGCTTGATCATTTCTAGTAACCCTTATCCCTATTGCCTTACCTACCTTCCAGGCCTAACACGCCTCTTAAAAGGGCAGCCCGGTGCACAAGTATCCCGCGTTCACACAGGGTCCGGGGAAGGGTCATATCCTAAGGGGTGAATTATAGGCAGCCTAATCTGACTTTGTCAGTTGTTAATTCCACGGAAACTTATACTTATGTAATATTTGTGTAAATTTAAATCTCAAAATTGAAATCTAATTTGGGATTTTTAATCCCCAATGAAAGTAAAATAAAACAACTTAGATACTCAACAAACTAATGGAGTTAGTCACACTTTATCATCTTGTAATATTGTTAAATAATAATTTGGGAAGTTCATGAATGCCAATAAATATCACAAAAATGTGGAAAAGAAAAGGAAAAGTAAAGAAAAGTGAGGGAGTTTATCGGATGGTGATTTAGTTGAGCTTAGGGGGCGGGAAACTCATACATCATGTCATCACACTAAGAAACTGTGAAAGTGGAGAGCATGACCCAAAGTGGGTGAACTAATCCCATTTTCAGCCCCTCCACCATTTATTTTCCTAAGTAATTAATTAGTACTCAAAATTTATCCAAATCCCAACATAAAAAGCAACAACCTCACTAATGTCACTTCTATCTATTCATTAAAGAAGTAAGTATAACCAAACTCTCTCTCCAACTTTGGGGGGTCAAAAAGAGACCACCCCTTTGAAGATTCAGTACAAAAGGTCAAAAATGTTTGCCTAACTGAGACAACCATCTCTACGGGTAGGAATACTGTTAGAGGTAAGGTTGCTTATAATTGGATCTTCACAGACCCCGTAAAAGCGGGATCCACATTGGAAGGTGTTGTTATTGTTGTTGTAGACCACCATCTCCCTATTCTCTTTAGGAGCCATTTCTAAATGGACTTCAATTGGGATTTTGAAAAAAAGAAAAAATCTATTGAGTTTGGTAAATGTGTCAACTAGGCTAACAACAATATTTGGAAAAAAAAAAAAGCATTCAGTGTTTATCGAGTGTTATCGGAGTCTAGATGAATTTAGCTTTGGAGAACTTAGAGATAAATAGTGCTTTTTCGATTGTTGATACAATTTTAAAGGCTAAGAAAGTGATTACGAGAGAAATTCAAGTTAGAAATAGGTAGTCTTACATATCTATAAGGGGATAAATGGAAATAACGCATGAAAATTTTTCCTGCAAATGGGCATTCGGGAAAAAAAATCTATTGAGTTGGTAAATCTGTGTCAACTAGTCTAATGACAATATTTTAAAAAAATTTAATATTTTATCAGGTGCTAACGGAGTCTAGATGGATTTAGCTTTGGAGAATTCAGAGATAAATTAAACAATATTTTTTTATTATTATAATTGTTGATAAAGTTATAACGGCTACGAAATAGACAAGAAGGAGAAATACAATTCAGAAATAAATAACGTTACATCTATAAATGGAGAGATTAAAATAATGAAAGCAAATTTTTGTGTAAGAAAATGGAGATTTTTTATTTTTTTTTTTACAAATTAAAAAGCTTTCGGAAATTGGTTTGATTTCAAATTGTAAGGATAATAATACTGTTTCATGGGACTTTATCTTGTATTTTGTGAAAGTTGAAATCAAATTCATTATTGAAGATTATTTTATGCATTTTTGTAGTTTCGCCTCCACATTCTTTAGACAATTTGGCTGCCTTTGACCCAAAGTGGGGCAACTAACCCATACGTACATGCACGCACTTGTTCAGAGAGAGAGAGAGAGAGAGAGAGAGAGAGAGTGATGCAGAAATGCAGTAGAATGATGATGAATAGTGAATACTCTGCAGAAGAAGATCCAAGGAGGATTATAAAGTCTGTGTCATAAAAATAAAAATACAACAAAGAAAGGGAATTATTGGATTGGTTACTTTGTCTAAGATATGGATGACCGATAATGAGCTAATTATTCGTACGTTTTGTGAATGCTTTCCCTTCCGGTGTACGAATTTGTCGATGTAAGTTCGAGTTTCGTGTTGTCAACAAAAATATAGAATTGATAAAAAATAGTTTAATGTATTGTTGGATTGATTTCTATGGATTGGAATACCTGTAGAAGTAGGATTGTCTACAGCTGGATCTCCCTAGACCCCGCGAAAGCGAGACCCACACTGGGAGGTGTTGTTGTATTGTTGATCGATTGTTATGAGAAATTTTACCATGTAGATGATGTATTAATGTACTATAAACAACGACATTATAGGTGATTATTACGAATAATATATGCTCGTTCAAGAGTTCATTGTGCAATCAAATACATAAACCTCGGTTGGAAGATGCTTAGGTTCTTCCAGTAAACTGCATTTCTTGTTTTGGCCCACATTAAGAGGAGGTTAAGATAGCTTACCCTAATTTGAATGTTTTGGTTCTTTTAATTTATATTTCTTGTGTTTGGTCCATTTTTAAGGTGTTTGATGGCTTGTCATTGGCATGATATGAACTCTTTATTTTGAGCAGAAAAATTGAATGTACAAAGATTAACAGATTGTTAATTAATTATCAAATAAGAACTAAATTTATAAAAAAATAATTATATATATGTAACTTCTATTTAGAAGGCGAGCCTTGGAATAACGGTAAGGTTGCATCCGTGTGACCAAAAGGTCACGCGTTCGAGTCTTGAAATCAGCCACTGACAAAGTCAGGTTAGGCTGCCTACAATTCACCTCTTGGGGTGCTGCCATTCTCTGAACTCTGCGTAAAAGCGAGATATTTGTGCACCAGACTGCCTTAACTTCTATAAGTATTTACACGTTAGTCTATTTTCTTCAAAAAATTAATCCAACCTCAAATAATTTTAATTTATTGATCCGACCAAATAAATGTAAGAACCGATCTGTTTGCCAGCTCTAAATTATGCACTTGCCTTTCCAAAACTTTTGCCCCCCCAAGCCAAAAAGAGTATTGAACAGGGCAAGGGTAAACTGTAAATAAGCAAGTTTTGCCGTAGTAACTAACCGTAAAAATATCTTGAACCCAGCAACCCACAGCAACTAGTGAGTTAGAGAGAGAGAGAGAGAGAGAGAGAGAGAGAGAGGAGAGAGAGAGAATGGCGGCATTGGGTGACGACGGAAGGGGGTATGAGCTAGCTCGAAAGCTTGAAGCTTGCGGGGTATGGCGGCCATGGCTGGGCGACTCTCTCTACTCCAATTTCATCCACTTTCTCTCCTCCTCTTCGGCTTGGGACTCTTTCATGACCGTCGGTGACTCCAAGTCAAGGGATCAGATCCACCTTCAGCTTCGTGTTCGAGCTCTTCTCTTCGACAAGGCTTCAGTCTCTCTCTTCCTTCGCGCTTCCAATTCTCCCTCCGTTGTCTCCAATCTCAATCCGAACTGTGAGTTTTTCTGACCGTTGATTTGGTTGTTGTGATTTGATTTGAGGCTGATAGATTTTGTTTTGGTTGTTTGTTTGCGTAGATTTGCAATTGCATGGTGATGATGTCTATTTCACCCTAGAAGATGGTGTTCCTCGAGATAAGGTTCGATTTTGATCCACTTTGCCCTAATTTGTGCCTCTTGTCCGTTGTTTTGAGCTTTCAATTTGATGAATTTTCTAGGTTTGTAGTCTCTGATGTTGGTGAAATGCTTGAGCATTGAATCGAATTGCAGTTGAGTGAGATGTGAAGTTGATGATTTTTCCAAGTTTTTAGTTTTTGATCTTGTTGAAAGGATTGAACGTTGAATCGAACCAAATTGCAGTTCAGTGAGAACAGGCTGGATTAATTCGTTTATGTGTATGACGATGGAACTGCTGATTCCCTTTGTAAAAATGTTGCCTTTCCATTTTCAGTACTTAGAATTGCTTGTGGACTCACTTAACAGTGGAGCTTTGATTTCAATGTTGTGATCATACTTTGCTTGAATCTGCTGTTGCCTTACTCTTTCAAGTCTTCTCCATTAGTCATGTTTGGAGTTGGAGAATATTGACGCTTGGATAGCCATTCAACTGCTCATGAAGGTCTATTTGCTGGTTGTCAAAACGAAATCTTTCCAGTATATTGGAATTAGAAATGTTGAGAAGGGAAAGGTGGGAAAATGTTTTCTTATGTATTATAAAGAAGCAAGAAAAGAAGGGAAAATGGAGGGAAACTTGGAATTTTTTTAAAATTATTCCCACCAATTAGTCCAAATATAAAAAACGAGCATGAAGATGCTTTGAATTGCTATCCATTGTCTCCTGTCATTTTTTGGGGGCTTAATTTCTTTGTTTTTGTGGTTCAATTTGCAGAGATTCAGACAGGAAGATTTTCCAGAAAATTGGTACAATAAGTTTATTGAAAGCTACAGAGCCAGCAAGCCACATGTAGTATCATTTTCGAATCGAGAATCAGACAGACGCAACCCCAGTGAGATGTCTACTTACCTGAGACTTTTGGAGAGACATAAGAGGAGAAGAATAGAGTTCAAGGGGGGTGAGTCCGGAGGTTTTAGCAACTCAAACACAGAGAACAAGATGCAATCTAGCACAGTTTTGGATAGTGATAATTTGAGTGACGATGACTCGTGCTTCTTTCCAGAGACAATGTTTATGTTTAACTGCGTTCCAGATAGTGCCATTGTACCAAGAATAATGGTGGAGGAGAAGCAGAAAGTGGAGGTTTTTGGAGTTCTTGATACGTTACCACAGATGCCGACAAAGAGTTCAATTATGCTGGAGCGACTTGGGATTAGGCCTGAATATCTGGGGCAGGGACCTGGACATTCTCGCACAAAAGTTGGCTTGGATGGAAACAGAAACCAATTGAGTCAAGAACTAGCTATGCAGATGTCTAAGATGGTAGTTGCCCGTGTTTTATCTACTGTGGGCTATGAAGGTGGCTCCGAAATGTCGATTGATGTTTTATCCAAGTTCCTCAGTTGCCATGTGTCAAAACTAGGACGCATAATGAAAGTCCTGGCTGATAGTTACAGAAAACAGTGTTCGGCAATGGAATTGCTCAAGATGTTCCTCCAAGTAGCTGGGAAAAGGTGAGTACATGGAACTTTTAGAGCTATAGGCAGCAGTGCTGTATGATGTACATAAGATTCTCTGTTGGCTTATGTTCTAAAGTTTCATTTTTACCACTTGTGCTACAATGTTGTGCAGAAGCTATCTCATCTTGTTGACTATTTTGCTCCCTTTTGTAGTGTAATTGTCCAAAACAGGAATGTATTGAGCCAACCTGTGTCGTTTTCAATCTCTGATTTTTCCAGCTCTTGTAGAAATTAGGAAAGGTAGCGCATGCCTGATCTCCACATATCAGGGTGTGGCTTTTTCAGACTGACCTTTTCTATTTTCCTCCAGCTGCAACCTTGCTGCTTTAGTGGAACACATGAAGGATGGCAGAGGGGCTGTGCAGCAAAGTGCACTACAGATTCAGAATATGCAGTCTCAGTTGCCTTTGCCCAAACAGAGTACTCTTCAGCTCCCCCAACAGGTATGTATCTTACATTTCTAGTCCTGGAGGGAGGAATGCCTAGAAATGGTTGGAATTCCTTGTTTTTAATAAATGCTGGTAACAACCAATGACCTGAAATTGGGTATATTTACTTTCTTGAGCTTCGTTTAAGGCTATGAATATCAGCAACGCTCCCGACCTCTCCTTCTGATAGTTGTCTGTTAAGCCAGAGTCTCAAACTACATAATTTTGTTTAAGCAAAAGAACAATCCATTTTGGCTGAAATGATGGTGGATGTCCAGTGAACCGGCATTCACCTTTAGGTGATTTTCTTCCCCTACTCCTCCCAACTTTGCATATTAAGATGTGAATATTTTGTCATTGAAAGTTTGGAAACAAGAACATGTTTATTATGGAATTGAGGCCTTAACCATGAAAAATCTTGTTCTGACTCATTTTGAGTCTGTCTGTCATGCAGATTCCTCGTCCAATGCATGCACAGATGATACATCCTCAAAACCTCACCTTGCACCAACAGCAACAGCAACAGCAACAGTTTGAGAGAATGAGGCAGCGAGCAGCAGCATCTTCTCCTCGCCCTGTCATGAACATGGACAAGGACCGACCCATGGTTCAGGTCAAGCTTGAAAACCCACCTGATCTGCCCATGGATAGTAACACCTTTAATGCTATCAACAGCAGACAGGCCCAGATACAAAGACAGCAGATTGCTGCATTCCAGAGAATCATGGGACCATCTGTTAGTCAAATGAGGCAACCCGCTAGTCTGCATATGCCTCCAGTGCAATCACAGTAAGAAACATTTGAACTGGTCCAGACTTTATTCACTGCTGGACAAACAGTTGGATGATATCTAAAACTGTGTATGTCTATGCAGGAATGTCAGTGCTGTTAGGGCACCGCCAGTCAAGGTGGAAGGCTTCCAAGAATTGATGGGCGGAGACACTTCATTGAAGCAAAGTTCAGACGAAAGTCGGCTGACATCGCCTTCTAAGTAGATGGATTATAAGCTTTGATAATTTACATATACATGACAGTCTCTTTATCCAAGCATGGCCAGAATGTTTCGTGTTGTATAGTTGTAATGCTTCTCAGACACATCTAATCTAATTCCAATATCCATATCCTGCATTTTTCAAGTCTCATGGCTTACATTATGTTCCTTCATTTGTCAACCAGGTCATCTTAGTTTGTACAGTAATTCCTTACAATGTAATTACGTTGCATCAGCTGCTGTTTGGTTGTGATGCACCTGATCTCTGAAGGTTTTTACTCAACTGACAAGTTGAGTTGTCAAATGATATTGGTATTGCATGATAACCCGTGAAATACTGAGAAGTTGGGTTGTCAAATGATTTAGTGATACAACTGAAGGGTTTGTTCTTTTCACTAGTAAATCCCCTTTTACTAATATCAATTAAATTCAATCAATTTCTACCCATTTATATCAACTCCAACAAAACAAAAAATTCTAATCCTTTCCTACTTCAACCAACTTCTATTAACTTCCACTAGCTTCACCATCCTCTTTCAAAATTTCATACAAATGAATTCTCACTCATTTATATTCGTAACTGACATTCTCCAACTTCTAGCAACTTATACTAATTTACACCAACTTCTTCCAATCTTTCCCATTCTCAACAAACTTCTGCCGATCATTCCAAAAAAATATCAACTTTCATCATTTTTTACCAACTTTATCCATTTACCAATCTCTGTTTACTAACAAAAAGAACAGGCCCTTTCGTATTCATTTACATCACTAGTTGAGGTCGAGTGCCTAGGCGATCAACGTTTTGCCCTTATGATACAATTATGAGACTAGTCTAATATGCGTAGCTTCTTATACTTAGTCAGTGATAGACTGATACTTGACAGCAGCCTCCGTTTAAGAATAGATTCCCAATTATTTAGTTTAGTTGAACTTTCTGCTAGTTGATGACACAAGCAAATATTGTCATCCTCCTGGCAAGTTTTTACCAAGCAATAACAATAAGAAGTGTGATCCCACTTAGCAAAATTCTAGGAGATACAGATCTAGACAACATTACCTCGCAGAGAGATTGATTTCGCAGAAAGAAAGTTCAATAATTCTTGCTATTTACATTTTTCAAAGGCGCTGTAGTGCAATTTCATATATGAGATACAATGACTATTTCTCACTGCCTCTACCCCTGGATCGCTCTTGTGGAGAAGACCATATGACTAGGTTGGTGAAATGCAACAAACTTCTACTTTGTTTATCAAATCTAACCCAGAAATATAAAAGGAAGTCCTCTTATTCACACTTGGACTTGTTCTTGAACTAGAATGTAAGAGCGTCCTTCCGCATCCCCAGCATTGACAACACCGTGGCTGCAATATGCCTAGAGCTAAGTCCTGCTTCTTCTAACTGGTCTTGGTGAGCTCCATGATCGATGTGTCTATCAGGAAGCACCATTGGCCTAAACTGTATAACACAATCGTCACAAATAGTGAGCTCGAAGCATGAAAAACAATGACCAGGGATGAACTAAAAGAAAAGAGGCAGCATCTTTTGAGATGAGGATAAGAATTTACCTTGAGGGATCCATCCAAAATGCCATTAAGACAAAGGAATTGCGTGACATGAGACGCGAAGCCTCCTATGGAGCCTTCCTCCACTGTGATGAGTATTTCGTGTTCTTTTGCTAGTTGTTTGATAAGATTTCTGTCTAGAGGTTTGCAGAACCTTGCATCGGCTACTGTCACTGAAATATCACGGGCTTGAAGCAAAGTCGCGGCTCCTAGGCATTGTTGAACCATACTGCCATAACCCAACAATGCGACCCTGCACCCTTCAATCAATATTCTCCCTTTCCCAACCTATTCAAATGCACCAAACATGAATTCAGAATTTTAATTTGAAGCATACAATTAGCTTTTCTGAATGGAAATCGATATGGTTGGTCAAATCAATATACACAGCCTCTCCAGCAGGTCATACCAGAGGCTAGGTTGCATGCATCTAATCTCCTTAAGACCAGTAATAGCAGATCCCATAATAGGTTTCTGTTTTTATTTGTAGAAAATTCAAGTGGTTAGTTTTTGGAACTGACCTCAAGTGGGGTTCCTTTATTGCCAAGAGGAAGGGGGACTCCAATCCCGTTTCCCCTTGGGTATCTGAAGCAGCTGGGTCTGTCATCGATAGCAGCTGCAGTTGCAACCATGTGCATCAACTCCGCTTCATCTGATGGAGCCATGACAACCATGTTTGGCAAACAAGCCATGTAGGTTATGTCAAAGGCTCCGCAATGTGTCGGTCCATCTGCCCCTACCAAACCTGCCCTATCCATTGCAAATCTCACTGGCAGTTTCTGAAGATCCACATCATGCACCACCTGTATATCCATCATAAACAATTAGCCCATGAATCGGAAGAAGCAGTGATTTTCAGGGTTTCTGATTATGTGATCATTTCTTACTTGATCATATCCTCGTTGTAGAAACGATGAGTAGATCGTGCAGAACGGCTTGAGGCCTTCTGTTGCTAAACCTGCTGCAAATGTTACTGCGTGTTGCTCTGCAATCCCCACATCGAAGCATCGATCAGGAAATTTCTTCTGAAAATAGTTCAGACCTGTTCCCCCACCCATAGCAGCATGAACAGCTACAATCTTATTATCTTCCTCGGCTTCTTTTATCAAGGATTCAGCAAAGTACTGTGTGTATGAGAGTGTTGGGGATTTTGGTTTGAACTGCTTCCCTGATTTTGGATCAAATTTCACAACCCCTGCAGAAATATTGACATTAAGGAAGCTAAATATGAGTCCATTTTTTTTCTTGAAGATGATGGAAAAGGATGTTCGTTCATAGTTTTGAGGCTTACCATGCATTTTATCAGGGGCTGCCTCAGCTGGGGGATAACCCTTTCCCTTCTCAGTGACTATGTGAATCAGAACTGGTCCTTGTGCCGGGATTTCTTTCACTTGCTTAAAAATGGCGACGAGGTCTTCAATGTTATGTCCATCCACAGGGCCAATGTAGTACAATCCAAGTTCCTCGAACAAAGTAGATCCTGTGCCACCAATCATGCCTCTTGCATACTCATCCACTTTTGCAGCTACTTCGTGCGTTCGCCCTCCAATTTGCTTCGTTATGCTCTTAATAATAGAAAAAAACAATGTCAAATATATGTCTCTTGCCTTTGCCACCAATTTTACTCAGACTTGGTCATACCCACGCCAAAATATGACACAAAAGTTGTTTGTTTTACGTGTAAAATGAAGGTTGAATTCCATACTGATGTCTTAAGTTCTGAGTAACTGACTTAAAATATGAAAAAAAAGTAAAGACTTTTGGAGGGTGTCGAAACTACCTTAGCGGCCTCACGGAGTTTCCTGAACCTAGGGCTGGCTTGGAGCTTGGCCAAAGCACCGCTGAGAGCCCCAACAGGAGTTGCCGGACCATCAAGACTGGCAGTGGGCAAGGAAACTTGCCTGTTGTCATTCAACACGACAATGAGGTTAGTGTCGAGATACCCTGCATTGTTCAAAGCCTCGTATGCCTGCCCTGCAGTCATAGCTCCATCTCCAATCACTGAAACCACATTGTTCTTTTTCCTTAGAAGATCTCTCGCGACTGCCATACCTGCACATGTTAAAAGTTTTCCCTGCATTAAACAAACTATATATGTACATTCCGTCCTAAATCTACTGACAATGGTCATAAAATACGACCGGTATATAATTTGATGACATTAATATGCATACCAAGGCCAGCAGAAATGCTGGTAGAACTATGCCCCGTGCCAAAAGCATCATAAGCACTCTCATCTCTTTTAGGGAACCCTGCAAGCCCTGAGGTCTTTCTGATTGTGTGCATCTTAGATCTTCGCCCTGTCAAAATTTTGTGTGCATATGCCTGCAAAAGTCATTAATATATTGTTTTTTAGTAATCTTTGCCTGCTAATCACTGAGGAAAAAGAGGGGTTTTCTCTCTTCATTGGTGTCAGTTTGACGTTCAGTAGAACCAGGTTGGTAAGGTTGCGACATTTGAGACACCCAACCTACTTAGATGGAAACTAGGGTACATATTTGGAAAAGCAATACCAGTTCAACTAACTGACAACTGTAGTTTGTGGTCCGAGTAAGTTGTGACCACATTACTCACCTGATGACCGACATCCCAAAGAATCCTGTCATGAGGGGTGTCAAAAACATGGTGGAGAGCGACAGTTAGATCCACAACCCCAAGGCTTGCACTCAGGTGGCCCCCTGTCTTTGCCACTGTGTACACTATCTCTGCTCTCACCTCTGCTGCCAGCTGCTCTAGATCCTGTCAAACATATTCAAATTTAAACAACCCCTTTTACTACAACAACAGCAACGTTCAGTGTGGGTCTCACTTTAGCGGGGTTTGGGGAGATCTAGCTATAGGCAGAGTAAGCATGCACCTGAGTAGACAGGTTTTTCATATGAGCAGGGAAATTGACAGTGTCAAGCAAAGGAGTAGGAGGTTTGTCATCTCTTGTGAAGTCAATCTTCCACCCATCTTTTTCTTTCCTAATCGGCCTATTACTCGAAGAATATGAAGAAGAACCACCACCCGCAGCAGCAACAGTTCTTACAGAAATCTGCAAAACCATATTCACAATCACAGTTAACTACTAAGATCACAGGACAAACCAACCCCCCCCCCCCCTCCAAAAAAACACTAATCACACAATGACTGACTAATGAATGAAGGGTTAATCTTTAAACCTGTCTTGTGGGGTTAAGATTTTTTGAAGATGGCAGCAAACAACTTTTCAGAGGATTAGTAGGTGACATTACAGCTCCTTGTACCGCCATGCTTGCTTATCAACGGATCGATATTCGATCAGTTCGTAGTTTCTGAAGCTCGAAAAGATAAAAATGGGACAGAAGGAGTAGAATTACATATGAAGATGGGTTGATTTGATCAGATTTTGTCACTGAGAAGTTGGAGATGATTCTTGACTCAGTGTTAATTAGGATGGTTTTGAAATGGGTACTTGTAGATAAATATTTATAGTAGGAGGGGCCAAGAAATCTAACAGTAACCCTCTGTGAAAACGTGCAAAAATCACGCTCAAAATGTCCCTTTCCTGGAATAATATATGAAGAACAATTATTCAAGCTTTTATTTTCGACAAATAAAAAATTGTTGAGTATGAACAAAAAAAGTGTAGTAAAGGCGTTTTGGAAGCCTCGTGGATTTGGATTTCTTATCAAATTAGTGTTGGGTTAATTAATCTCACTTGAAATTGCAATTATGGGTTCAACATCCTTCATGATATGCTCCCTAATTAATAAATAATGGATAAAGATTATGGTGCAATATTTATATCATGCTCTCAAAATATATTTACAAGTTGTGTAAATATATGTGCATTAAAAAAAAATCATATATGCAGACATAAAAATATATATTAAAAAGAAAAAGACGAAAAATATATGTAGCTTTCAAGAATACACGTTGATTAAAAGATCCTATCAACTATTTTGGCGAATTGCAATCATACGTCAACTGCATATGATAGTGAATAAAAAAAAGGGTCATGCACTTCCTTTCGTAGTTATGTTTCACATTTCATGTTAAGAAAAACGAGATTCACATCAAAATTGATGTTGTTGTTTGTTTCATTCCGAATGCTAAATCTATTTAAAATAATACATACAGACTTTCACTTTATGAATGTCTATTTTATAAATATATTACGGTCATTTTTAATTTTTTTCAATTGAAATTTCTCTAATCTTTTCAACCAATGATAATCGGAATTAATCTACGCCACATGATGCTAAATACAATTAAAGATTTTCTCATGTTTATTGCGTTGACATAGTGAACTACTCTTTTAAGTGAGCTCTGTAGTATTTTCGGAGATGATAATTTTATTAAGATACTTAAAATAACGTGTTAACGGTTAAGTGTCATTACTTAACTGATAGTATGGAGTTTATTTTGATTGGGGGGGGGGGGGGGGCGGCCAACGTGCACTTATCTCCGGGCACAAGGTTTTTTTTTTTTTTTTTTGTTGATCAGTTGGGACAAGCTTATTGGCTAATGGCTATAGTGATAGAGCACCATGTGATGACTGAAGAGTGGTCGGTAGGTATGGCGTTGGAGTGTGACTTTGACTGTACTTTGCAATTATATTATTATTATTATTATTATTATTATTATTATTATACCCAATTCCGTGTGTTATATTATATTAGCTAAAATTTCACAGTACGCCTGGTGGCAAGTTCTGCGTTTTTGTTAAATGACTGCAGGAGGTGAGGTCCATCCAATAACATCGAAATTATTGCATGGCCGCTGCTGGGACTAGTGCTCAACTGCCCTTTGCTCATTTTCAATGCTTCTATCAATGCATATTACTATATTAGTTCGAATGATTTGGTACTTATAATTTTCTTTGAGTAAGATTCTTCTTCGGACTCTATATGAATGTGAGATGTTTATATATCGGATTGCTCCCTGTTAAGGTCTCGAATTCGAGTTTCGTGAATAGAGAAAATATATAACTAGAGAATTCGACCTCTTTATGTGCGAACAATAGTTCAACTTTGGCAAGATAAAGACGAAATTAAAGAACTCCTAAAAAATCAATGTTTTTGCAGTATCTCTTCTTTCTCTGGACCGACTTGAGTAAGTTATTGAGACTATCTTGCGAAAATTTATTATAATGTATTGCGTGCAATAACGTTAAAAGTCTAAATTTTTCTTTTTCATTTCTCATTACGCATTGATCATATCAAGTGTCTCACTCATAATTTACATTTAATTAAGTAAATGAACTGTGACTAGACCTAAATTTAATATGGTTTAAGCTCCATCCCTTGTATTTCCTCAAATGAAGGAGTAGATCATGTGTTTTGCCTAACTTGGGGCAACCCTTAATTTTAGGTACAGTGCACAAGTTAGAATTATTCTGATACCTGAGTGATTTACTCATTACTAGTTAGTAGAGATCAAAATCAACCAAATGCAAATCAACATTGGAATCTTATAATCCCAATAAATGTCATCAAGCTTCGAATCATGAAGGAAAAATAAGAAAGATTAAGTAGGCAATTAAAATACCACATTACAAATTAGGAAAACATAAGTGCAAAACCAACATTGAATTGCACTCACAGCAGGAATATTCCTTCCCTAGCTGGTTTTAGGCCAGGTGTGCTTGGACCTACATAAATTTTATAGCGGGGAAAAAAAAAAAAAACAAGGCAGAAAAAAGTAAGGACAATATTTTCTTTTTTTCCCCATATTTGGATTAAGAAAACAACAACAATAACAACTCCTAGTGTGGACCCAGCTTTTGCAGGGTTTGAGAAGATTCAGATATAAGCAGTCTTACCCCTACGCAAATGATTGCACATAGAAAGACCGTTCCTTCCATATAAAAAGTTTTAAGACAATATTTAGGTGTTAAAAATCGATTGGTAAAATAATTTAAGAAACATAAGATGCAAGTACTTAAAATAACATAACAATAGTTAACATGAACAATAGATAAGAGTAAGAGTTTTACGTACCTTGAGCAGCAAACAGCAACATACTACTAAACTGGCCAATAGCAGCGTACAATAAAACAATCGAAGGTGGAGTGGGGGAACTACAGTTCGCAAACAAATGTATGATAAAACACCCCTGCTAAGAACCATCTAGTATCCTATAGAATTGCGTCTCAAGTAGGAAAGAATAATAGTCAGCACAATATAACAACAATCACTATACAAACAAGAGCCAAAGGAAGAACTATAAGCACAGGATTTGTAACCGTAATGCTAGAAAAGTGGGGGGGGGGGGGAAGTTGTCGAAAGATCTTATAATAAACCACATAACTTCTCAAAAACCAAGAGCAAAATTATGAAAAATCTTTTTAACCACTTCCTCAAGTACTTTTCCATTTTTCTTTCCTTCAATTTTCCCTAGGTCCAAACACATCCTAATTACTCTAAATAATTAAAACACATTTAAGGACTGATATATACAGGATTCAATCGCATGCGTCTGATAACAACTGTCAAATTAAGATTGACACACCATATCCCTGCTGGTTGCTATCCATTATATTTTGAGGGTGGAAAGGTAGTCGATCTTCCCTTGACCAATGTCACTGGCACTTAAAAAATCCAAGAAGTCCTTAAAACTGCTTCCCTTGTACCTCTTGGGACGTTCCTCATCCATCAATTCAGGGGCAGGCTCCACCTTCTCCTCCAACCCTAAGCTGTGGAAGCTAGCAATAGATATCCTAGTCTTCTCACTATTTAGGGTAGCCCTATGAACCACACTTTTGTACGACCCATTGCTTAGGACCTCAAAGTGGTCTCCTATATGGACTTGTAGGGCACCCTCGATCTGAGGAACGCGCTTCCATGAGCCACCGTCTTCCATGTCCTTTATCTCGAGCCCCATCGAGCTCTGAAGGAGGATGGTCAAGCAGCTGTAGTCTGAATGGGGTGGCAACCCTAGGGTGAGATGAGGCTCAGGACATGGTGGATAACAGTTCGAGGTTATCACCTGCATTCCTTGGCTCATTTTGTCACTCAGGTACTTGGGTCCCAACCCCAGGCTCTCAGTGATCGCTTCTGTTAGCTCCACTGCCAGTTTTTGCACCTCTGTTGAGAAGGCTCCCATGTCTTCCCTGTGTATCATAACACAAATTAAGAAATTAAGTCAATACTTCTAGAATTAAGGTTTAAAATTGCAAGTACTAATGAGACAAAATGAATCAAAACCCTTTAAGAAAGACCCTAGTTATTGTTTTAAAAAATGAGTCTATGCCTCAAAAGATAGTAAATCACAAGAAAAACATTAAAATGGTTAAAATATCATTTTTCATAAATCAGTCCTTCTACTTGTAAAGTAAAGACTGCCTATATATAAATATCTTCAAATCCCGCTGTAGTGAGACCTGCACTGAGATTTGTTGTTATTGATGGTTAATATCATTTTCGTGTTTTTTTAATAACCTTAGACATCATGTGGGACCATGAATTTGATGTCATAATCATTATTCATGAATTCCATGGCACATGATAGGCCATTGATATTTCCAACATATCTAACTACAACTTTAGTACAATTACATTTACATATATATGTATATGAGGTCACAAAGCAAGCACACCCCACATGCAACAACAACAACAACAACAACAACAATACCTTCCAGTGTGGGTCCCGCTTTCGCGGGGCCTGGGGAGATCCAGCTGTAGGTAACCTTACCCCTACCGATATTCCTACCCGTAGAGAGGTTGGTTCCAAGAGACCCACGAAAAAGGTTTTGTGAAAAAGTTTTATAGAGAACAGCGCTTGTAAAGCATTTAAAGAGGGAAAACAGTGTCAAAGAAGCTGAAGCTGAAAGAAAGCTGAAAGAACGTACTTGTAAGTGGGTGGCTTTTTGGGCCAAAAATGAAGCCAATCATTGAGGGGATTGGCATAATGCTTGAGAAAAACCCTCCAAAATTGGATCTTATCAACCCCATCTTTGACACTCGTTCCATACCTCACTGGCTTATGCACATCACTTGACATGATTTTCATCTTCTCCTCAGCAGGCAGCTCAAAAAACCCTTGTGCCACGCTCAGTGCTTTATCCACCACTGACTGTTTGATCCCATGGTTCACAACCTATACATGCAATTGCATGCATTGAAATTAAAACCAACGATTATATACATATACATATACAAATATATGTATACTGGTCTATCTTTATCCTCTCAAGTCTGCTAAAATTATCTATGCAAACAAATGCATAAATAAATGAATAATTGGATTCGATATGTCCGATAAGTACATACATGTACATATATATACATATGTTCATAAAGGTATATATACGCATATATATATGTACTTACTTGGAAAAATCCAAGGCGGCGACAAGCTTGACAAATCTGAGAAATGACAGCGGAGCGTTGGGTGGGGCCCATCCACAAGCCAGCTAGGTCAATGACAGGGACGTCGGCCTCGGGAGTATCCAAGGAGGGGCGTTGGGAGGAGGGAATCTGATAGCGCTGTGGAACATGTGCCAATCCCCTCTCTTGTGCACTTTGTCCAGTGCTATAATTCTCACAACATGACTTGTACCTTGCCATATTTTGTGAACAAATAATTTCAATGCATATATATATGTTCAAGATGATCAATAGGATAGGCAGTGAATATTGACTGATGAATATGATCGACTAGAGAATTTTTGTAGAAGGCAGTATTTATAGAGGCTAGCTACTTGACGATCAAATCATGCATCCATGCATATCTCATCTTCTTAAAACAGAAAGAAATGAGAAATATATGTCTATTTCTATTGCAGTAAAGATTACACAATTATTATGAGAGTTATAGCAGCCAAGTTGATCAAAATTAAAATTAAAGTAAACTCCATAAAGTAATAAGGCCATGTTTGATTGAATTCTGGAATTTGGTGGTTTCATGTAGGTAGCTAGCTAGATGCATTCAAGCTTGAGTACTTCATCGACATGTGCTTTGATTTGAATACAATTTCCTTGAAATTATACTATATTATTCTATTTAATAATAATAATAATAATAATAATAATAATAATAATAATAATAATAATAATAATAATAATAATAATAATAATAA
>JACYFF010031956.1:108068650-108097964 GCA_017589665.1 Selenicereus undatus | reverse complement strand
AATAATAATAATAATAATAATAATAATAATAATAATAATAATAATAACAACAACAACTTGCAATCAGGTGTGCATATACGTACCGTACGTGAGCCATGAAAATCAGTGTAGTTTTTGGTTAACTGGGTTGAGCCACAAATATATTAATATATGGGTCATTACTTATTTCATTGCCCAGCCGTGTAGAATGAAAGGAAAGGAGGCTAGGAAGTGAATTATCCTATCCAAAATACCTGAACTGGCTTTGAATCTGTACTTGTTTCATTTGAATATATTCATATGAATGGTATCGGTAGGATTCGGGATGCATATAATCCTATGCTGGCAACACTAAACGACGTACTTCAGCTTTTAATTTCTCTCGTCAATGCGTATACTGTATACCACAAGCTAGCTTGAGAGTACGTACTCTTACCTTCAAATTGTTCATACATGTCAACACGTTAATATTCAGTTGCTAGATTATACTTCTGGAGCGCAGTATTTAAAAACAAGTAGGCATTATTAGAGATAAGAAAAGACACTAGAGGTTCAAAAGTATGAAAATTAGGGATTAGATGAACTCAAATATTAAAAAGATGAGTGTTAAGTCGAAACTAAACTGAATAGAAGTATATATACTGCATTATGCTCCAAAAAATACCTATTATATCTGACATAAGTTGCCATCAGTTTATTAGCCTATCACCTTCGTCAACCGCCTCCCTAGTTTCCTCTCTCTCTTTCCAGAATTTCTGAGTTATTTTTTTCTTTTTCTTTTCCTTCTTTGTCTGCAAGAATTCCTGAGTTTGAGGAAACCAGAATGAACACACGTTAGCATCTCGAATGAAAATATTAGAGGTTGAAAGCATGACATATATACATATATGTACATGTACATGTATATCAGTATATGTGTATGCATATAATGTATGATGAGCATTGCATTTTGATGACTAATCCTTAAACAAATAAGGCCTTCATCGCACCTGGTCTCAAGGATAATTCACATATATATGGTCATATCATAACTATTGTGATCTTAACTGTAGTTGATTCGATCTGTTTCTTTCTTTGTAATACATAAAGCGATGTCAAAATTAATACAAATAGGTCCACACAGACTAAGAATTTTGGTAACAAATCTCAAATCATGTAAATGATTTGAGATTTATTTAAAACACAAGTGTGCGCCTCGCTTCATACTTTCAAGTACCCTGTACTCATTTTGAGACCAAGAAAAATTGCTTTGATGAAAGACATTTAGTGTATGAGAGTTACTCGGTTAAGGAAAAAAGAAAACAAAAAAGGAATTACAAGCGAGAAGAAAAACTACAGAAAATGAATCAATGAAATTGGCCTTTTGACATACCTACATCTAGGCTATCCCTGAGTATCAAGGAGAAAGCAATGCTGTATAACTAATTTACATGGCTTAAGGTCACCAGCTAGTTACCTTTGTTGTCTGATCGTCAATAACGAACTAGAAATCTTTGGAGTTTATACAGGAAGAAGGTTGAAGAAGAGAAGAACTCAATACTTGATCACACGGTGCCACAGCCAAAGCTCATACATAACCGTATGGAAAGCATTGAATTTGACAGGAGGGGTGTTGCCATGAAAACGCTTTTGAGCCTGATTTAGCAAAAGATGACGTGAACACTGCTGGTTTTGTGAGTGGCGGAAACAAAATAGCTTAAACATCAGCTTAATAAGTGGGACAGAGTTAATATCACAAATGTCACATCTATGAACTTGAACCTTTGATCCAGAAAACATCACTAAATCTAGACACTGGAAAATCTAACCAAAGAAGAAAGCTAGCAGAAGTTGCGAGTCTAGGTGTGAATTTTCTCGCTATCAACATGAAGCTCAAGAGAGACCAATGTTAAAATGCTGTCAGGATAGAAGTTTCACCTTAACCATGTTCATATGAAGCCGAGCAAACTCTGCATCTGATATGTTCTTGAGAATTTGCTTGAGCTGATAAACATCCCTCTCCCGTAGTATGACAGCAAACTTACTCCAATCAAGAATGTCATTGAATGGTAGTTCATAGTAGTCAGATAAAATCACTGTGGAATACAAACACACAATCAAGTTAGTACTTCAATATAGTACTATACCAAACATTTTGTTGAAATCTAAGACGCCATGAGAATCGTATGAACATCAACCCTCTCTGGAGTCTATTTTCTACTCGATGTGTCCACATTTGAATAAGATCAGCCATCCCCACAAACCAATATGAGACAGGCAACAGGTGGAAATGCTTTTTTTACGAGGCAATACGTGGAAACCTTACCAGGAAGACATCCATAGTGAATGGAATCCATGATGCGGGCACTATTAACTTGAGAGCCACCAGGATATACGCAGACTTATTCCTGTAGAACCTCTTCTGATATAACAGAGGCCCAGTGGCACTATTTATTCTGTTGTTTGAAATATCAAGCTCTGTGTCATTCCCCCATACTCGTGCTAGAATCACTCGGATCTTGGAGTTACGGTGGCCTGCCCAAAATCCAAGGTTTGTCCTGCAATGTGAACATAACCATTCAAGATGACTCTGATAGCACTTATTCCTGGCAGGGAATAAGTACCGAAACATGAACAACCATCCAGGACAGACTCTAAGTCAACTTCCCCACATGCCAATACTCAATAACAAGTAACCAGACAGCAATGGAGTCAAAAGCTGCTCCACAAATGAAATAATAGGGACAAGTGACTGACAAAGTCACCATCCATTCAACATACAAGTACTCCCCGCCACCTTGCACTTTTCTTAGTGTTCAACTGCTAATGAACCTCATTCCTTTCTATTAATCTTGCATTGCGACAGAGGTCTTATAGCAACTGATTGTAGAAACCTCTGCTTGAATGCTGCTGCATACAGTAAGTAGCTCCACACATAGTGCCTAACCGATAATGCTATAGATTATCATGCTCTCCCATAGTCAAACCAGGAGTGTAAGCCACACTAACATGCATCATTTAATTAATCCTGGGAATATGATTCTGCCTCTTTCAGCACCATATATTTTGAAAAGCTATCTAAAAGAACACTGACTATCCAGTTCTCCTATATGACAAAACAAGCTGTAAAGCCTGGATCAAATTTTATCACATGTTCATTGAGCTGGTAATACTGCCCAGATGCAAATTTATATCTTCAATAAGAACCAAGTGAAGTTTTTGGACAGCATAATCAATGTTATCCTTCAAAAAAGACTAGATGCAGAGACAAGCGAAACACAGCTTGCAAATCCCATCAAACACAATTAAGCAAGTACAGAAACCAGCACAGGGAGTTAAATGAAAAGTCATCTTCCAATCACAAACTGCATAACTGCACAAGTGATTCCTCTAGATTGACTACATAAACAGATTTTACACTTACGTATACCTGTTTTCTAGATCATTTCCTCCAGCAGGAAGAACAAATGGCTGTAATACTTGAGGCAAAGCAACATCTTTGTGGGGAATGAACCCAACATTATAGCTTGGGGAGCACACTACATGAATTGAATTCTTGATGAGAAATGGCGGCCTCTCAGTTGCCCTAACCCCAACGTCATGATAGGTGACGAAAAAGTGATCAGCACCCAATGTTCTATTCCAATAAGGATACTCGGAAATTAAACTCTCAACATGGTCCCTGACAATAATGGTCATGTTTTCATATGATGTTCCCTGAACGCAAAATGCACTGATTACTTATAATAAGCAATGCAAAACATCCCCACCATGAGAAAAATAATCTCCAATTTGAACAATTCTGTAGCAGCAGAGAGACACAGAGATCCCAAATTGCGAAAAAATAAAAAGGTGGGAAAAAATTAAAACATATATATGCCACTAATACAAGCAGCAAACCATATCCTAAGAAATTATCCAAATGCGAAGTAGTTCATGTTTCCTTATGTACGAAAATTGGCATTTAACAAATTATCCCTGATTTTGCATAACTCAATGCCGAAAACCATTCATCAAGTAATTATCCAATGTGGGGTTCATCTTTCCAAATGTGTGCGTACAAGATTGGCAATCTTAACAGATTATCCCTGAGTATACAAAACCCAATTAAAATTTTCTCAGTGCTGATTCCTAGGATAGACTTCCATATGTCCCAAATCACTTGTTCAACAGCTACCCAGGCAATTAGTTACCATCAAAGAAGCAATATCCAACTAAGCAACTTCGACAACGTCAACAAGATGAGCATCTAACTAGTGAAAACGTACAGCATCTCACACTCAGCGAGCAGAGAGATAATCCGTTCAAACGCGTGCACAGTTCTACAATGCTAGGTGTTATTTTCAGTTCAACACTGCTCGTTAGCTTCTTCATTGCTTCTACTTCTTCACAAGTTTGGCAATTAAAACTTTGAATGTATAGTTATTTAGCTAACCCTTATAGGTATAAGTTCGATGATAGGCGTAATCGACCTATACAAAACCCAATTCAAATTTGCATAATCACTCCTTCAACAAGTAGCCAGGCAATTTGGCATTAAACAAGCAATATTCAATTAAGCTAACTTAGACAAAACCGAGAATGATTAACCTTTCCTCGCATCTTATGGCAAGAGAGGGGGGTGAAGAACATATGAGCCTTCTCAGGATCATCGGTACGAAATCGACTTTCGCGAATGTTCTGGAAGAAGTAACCCTCACTGGCATACTTTCCGGTGAGCTCCCTAGGGATTTGATAGAAGGTATTGGGATCGCCATCGGGGTATATATAAACCTTGAATCTTCTCTCCATCTCTGCATAATTCAAACTGAATATCTCCGGCGTATGATAAACCTCTGACAACAACCCACGATCATCATCATCATCATCAAAAAAAAAAAAAAAAGATCGGATAAAATTGCGAACTAATGTGACGTTCTGTTAGAAGTAATGTAATCAGTATATAATGTAATCAACCATGTAATGGGATGAATTCATTTAAAAATAACACTTCATTTTACACATGACATGAAGCACTCGTAATTTAATTCGCACTTTATTATGCTAACTTTAATTATTTGCAACTTTGTTGATAATTATCATTCAGCATATTATTATCATGATTATGACGCTTCACGTGAGACTTTTTTTTTTTTTTTTGGTCAGTAAGGTAATGCACATGATATTAGGCACAAAAGATGGTAATACAAGAGAGTCCATTACCTATCTTACATCAATACCTACAACAACTATCTTAGGAAACATAGAGATGTTAAGACAAACTCTATTACAACCCTCATTATCGCTCCCATGACAAACAACTCATTTTTTGCTTATCAATTGGACGTCTTCCAACCTCGACACTTCAGCTTTCCTCTTGCCACATAGACTTTCGATATGACTATATGAGTGCCCTGATCGAGTTGATTATCTTCATTGCATCGCCAACACTTGATTCGCTTGCCAGGACTGCAATCTTCCCTGTACCAAGCAATCGAGTTAGCACTTAGCATTAAATAACTTAAATTCATACCTGTTGTTGCCAATATTTAACTCCTGAGCTTATTGCGGAGTGCTCGTTCTCTGTCGGACGCGAGAGTTCTTCCTTTCTCCATCCAAGGCTAGCTCATCCGATCTTTGTGTAACTAACTTCCTTCGATGCGAGCGAGATTTCCTTAGTCCATGCAATTCTTCCCCTTGCTTTGCCTCCTAGGATACTGTGCAGAAAAAATGGGCTACGCTATGCACAATGTCCCCTTGATTATCCTCCACCATAGCATGCATCTGTGTACTTGAGGATGCGTTACATCGCACACGCACAACCATGTAAGTCATTGAATACTTGTTAAAGAATTCGACCTTTCTTCCTCATTCAATGCGCCAATAGGTTTCCTGAGATAAGTGGATCGATGCCAAGGGACATCTGTTGGGACTTGACCTTGGATGTTGGAAAGCAAGGCTAGGATATTTCAGTTTGCCAATTGTAGAAAAAACCGGAGGCGTGCAGGCATTCAGGTAACCATTATCCTCTGCGCATGCCGTAGGAGTTGACTCAGTATCAGGAGTAGTACTGTACTTGTCCAAATCCATCTTCAAATCTCTGATCGAACTATCCCCTTTGCTCACCTCTTCCATGCTCATCCGTTGGCAACTAGCTGCTTCTCTTGAATTAGGACCATTAGTACGAGACACAGAACAGGTTTGATCACAACTTTCTACACTCATTTGGTCCTCCTCCAGATGCTTGGAAGGCTCTCCAACTTCAAAAAACCTCTAATCTTCCTGACCATAAAAGGAAGTGCAGACAATACTACTGTTGCCCTTTTTCTCGCTGCTAGGTTCAGCTTCCAAACATGGTCATTTTCCTGCACGCTTATTAACATTCTCTTGACTGTGCACCTCCCTGTGTTGTTCATCACCTTGGGAATGTGCCCGTTCAATTTTTTGAAGTTCCTTAACAATTTCCATATTATTTGGATCAATTCAGTTGGCCTCCCTCAAATCACACAAAGCTTGCCGAATATTACATAAATCCATTTCTGCCTTCGCTCTTCTGACAAAGCTTTGGTATTACAAGGCTCGAAATCAAGAATCAGAGAGCACAGAGATATAACTTTGTCAAACTACCCTTGTTTGAGCTTAGAAGCAGCTAGATTAAGATCAAGATTAATAGCCAAACTGTTAAAAGCGTCATCATCTGCCTCTGTAACAATACAGCTAAAGCACAATAGCTTGAGAGCATGCATAAAAGGCCCGAGGCCTGAGCAAACTCACCCTTCTTGAAACTCTTATTTCCTTCATCCTTCAAATATTGAACTCTATAGGGAATTTCACGAGGCCCTCCCATTTGTACAACCACCTGACCAAGCTCCTCCAACTCTTCCTCGTTGAGATGAGCATGAACCATAGCAGCTAGAAGAGAATTTTCTATGCCCCAATCTAATAGAGGGTCCATGATGTCAAACAAAGTTTCAACCCAGGCCAATTTCACAGAGATTGACTAAGTTGGATTCTCCCAAACACATAACCAGCAACCCAAATTAACGAAAAAGACTCTAACTTTTACAAAATCAAAGCAGTATGTTTGAAAACAAGAACAATCGCAACTGAATTTGGCACAAATGAGGGCTAATAGCAACGTTACCAGCTTCTTCTTGAAGATCTTCCAGTCGCCTTGCATGTCGTCTGCTGGTATACAGTCGATTCACAAAAGCCTAATCAAAGCTGAAGCTAAAAAGGGAAAAAATGGACTATAAGGGAAAAGGCAGAACAAAATTGATAGTGAGAGTGGGGAGCTCGACCGGCGCCGACGCTTAGCGAAGTCGTCGCTGGTGGCTCAAACTGTAAACGAGGCGAGTGACTTCACTCCAGGTCCTCTGATTTACAATAATGTAATATTGCTCAAATTTAGCAAGTAGAGAGAGAAGAAAAAGATGATGATGATGATGATGATGATGATGTGTGATATATATACATACATACATATATATGTGTGTTTGTACACACACATATACATACATATATAGAGAGAGAGATGTCTAGAACGTACAACGATACAGTTACACTAATATAATCATGATTTGGGTTAAACTTTATCTAATATAGACATAAGAGAGAAGGGGGTAAAGGGGGGCTTCAAACCATTAAAAATGTAGTGGTATGCCAAGAGATGGGAAGCAGAGGAGAGACAACGGCTCGTAGAGAGAGAAAGTCTCCAAACATAATAGTCTATGGTTAGGTTGGCTTTGATTCAAAGGTACGTAATCACAATAATATAGAAAAATTCAAGTGATTGTATTTGCAGGTAAATGTGATTGCAATGTGGTCTTGATTACATCACTTAATGACAATCAAACATGATAATAAAATCATCATTACCATTTTAATTGCATTACCACTTTTATTACGTGAAACCAAACGAGCCATAAGTCACAAGGCAAACAAAATAGATGTGTAACAATGACGAGATTACTAGGAAGCAAGAGATCTAAGAGCAAAAAAAAATTACAAACACACACACATCTACATAGAGAGCTAGAGAAGTTTCATATGTGTATTTCTAGAGGGAAATTCAAGAAGAATTAAATTATTAACTTTTTTGTTAATAAATAGACCCGACATTATTGTAAGAGAGAAGATCAAAAAATATTCACCTAATGATCAAGTTAAGATCATAGTACATTACCTCTCATATCATCCTTGCTCTATAAAATAGTATTGTATCTATTTTTATATTTTTTATAAAGAGAACATGAAAATAACTGAAGGTGAAAATAATGAAAGATCATACATCAGGCAGATCATACATCAGGCCTTTGGAGGTATCTGAATCCGTGCATAAGCTACATTGTTTGACACTAGATTATGTTGATGATTATATCATTAAAGAGCGACACAAAAGTAAAGACAACAATAACGATCCAAAGGTCACTTACCGTTTAATTTCAAGATGCCTCCCACCGGGTAATTGACAAATAACAAGTCCTATAAATTTGCACCTTTGGTGAATAATACTTTTGCTATGTATGAATCATCAAAATTTTGTGTAGATGATTAGCATATATGTGCGCCAAGAATGATTCCACTTGCATTATGTATGCTACAATTTACTGTTGTTACATATTTACTGTTGTTACCGGGGCCATGAACAGTGGCAACAAAAGCCAACAACTGCTTGGATAATTGATGTCACCCCATCAAGTATGTGACCTTATATAATTAAGCAAATCTTTATATTATATATTATAAATGCTAGAATGTGTAAGGGGTTGAGTGTTGAGGAAACGGAAAATGCCAACATGGGAGTAAATTTAGGGTATATGTTGCTTCACAACCGTTGGATCAAAATCTTAAACAATCTTAGCCCTTGGATTTATCTTTACTAGCCACATTAGGTCTCAGGTTCGATTCTCCCCTCCCTCGTTGTATTGTACTATTTACTAGGCACATTAGGTCTCAGGTTCGATTCCCCCATCCCCCATTATATTGTATTGCCCATTGTAGCTCTTACGGATCAAAACGTTTTTAATTTTCATCATTATTATTATTAATATTTTGTATTTTTCAATACAAATATAAATTTGAGCATGTGTTATTAGAGATAATAGAATAATAAATACGATTTTCATGATTATTTCTATTATTACTATTGTTGTTGTTGTTTTCATTATCGTTGTCGTCATTATCGTTGTCGTCGTTGTTATCTTTCTGTTTGAATTTGATAACATAGTCAATATTAATAATGATCATCAAATTATTAAAGAGAGATTAAGAGATTATAATAGATATAAAAAATTTTATTAGTTCATTATTATAAAATACATTAATAATTTAGAAGTTTTAACTTAATGAAACGAAATTATAATTACTGAACAAGTCATAAAACTTTATATGACACCTTATTATTAACACATAATATAATATACACAATTATAAAGAAACAATAAATATTTTTTATTTCCATTATTATTATCATTAATATTTTGTATTTTTCGATACAAATATAAATTTGAGCATGTATTATTAGAGATAATAGAAAAATAACTATGATTTTCATGATTATTTCCATTATTATTATTGTTGTTATTGTCGTCATTGTCGTTGTCGGCGATTTTATTTTTCTCCTTGAATTTAATAACATGGTTAATATTAATTATGATCATCTAATTATCAAAGAGATATTAAGGGAGTATAATGGATATAAAAGTTTTTATTATTTCATTATTATGGACTAAGTTCATGTTTTAGAAATTTTAACTTAAGGAAACCGAATTGTAATTACTGAACAAGCCGTAAAACCTTAGGTGACACCTTATTATTATCACATAATATAATATACAAATTTATGTAGAAATAATAAAAAAAATTTATTTCCATAATTATTATTATTATTTTGTCTTTTTCGTTACAAATGTACATTTGAGCATGTATTATTAGAGATAATATAAATATAAATATGATTTCCATGATTATTTTCATTCTTACTATTGTTGTTATTGTCGTTGTAGTTATCGTCGCTGTTATCTTTCTCTTTGAATTTGATAACATAGTCAATATTAATTATTATCATGTAGATGTAAGGGTTGTGCTGAATAATTACATATTGTAAGCATGATATAACATATTGCAAGGGTTGAATGTGAAATATAAAAAAAAATTAAAATAAAACACAATCATCATATTAGGCCCATGAAACTGAATTTCTTTCACATTTAATATGATCTATTTAATAGAAGGAAATAAACGAACTATTTTTTTTTTTGTTTCAAAGCATATATATCTTACAATTAAATTTAATTCATTTAAATCTTAAACATATAATTAATTTTTTAACATTTCAAATAAATTGACCAAATCTAATCTATTTAACGCACAAGAAAAATTGATATCACTTTTGTTTTCTTTTAAACCATACAAATCCAATAATCAAATTCTCTTCATAAAACACCTAAAATTATAATTAATGTTTTACCGTTTAAAACAAAATACCCCAAATTACCATAACACTTCAAACTAAGAAATATCTCAACCCATAAATCTGAACTCAATCCATCTCTTGCAAGACAACATAAGGGCATGAAAAGTTTATATCAAAACCTATGAAACTATTCAGTTGACATGAAAGCCAAATGTACAAAGTATGAACACTTAATTATATTAACGTCCCCTAATTGGCCATTTTAAATAGCCAAAAAAGTTATCTATTAGCATAAATATAATGTTCAAATTATTTTCGTTGAAAGACAAATTTTATTTCTGTTATATGTAAAACTGAAACTAAACTGACTTCAAAATTGTTTATTCCTAAATTCACTATACAATTAGCCACTTCATAAATTTTGGAGAAGGTAGATTTTTCATCATTGGCATCATAGATTGACTTATCATCACCCAATTTAAGCCCTGTTCTTTTCAGTGGGAAATGAGAGGTGTGAGATGAGTGGGTGTGCAAAAAGGGGAGAAGGAGTTGGTGGGTGTGGTATTTTTTAAGTGTGAGAAGGAGTGGATGAGTGACTGAGTGTGGGTGACAGCTGAATGTAGTTGAATGAAGTTGAAATATTGATTATTAATAATTTTTTGTTTTATAATGTAATAATTTTATTGTGATAATAATTAATAATGATGAAAATTTTTTATTTTTGTTTATTTTTTTTATTTTGTTTATTTTTTATTTTTTATTTTGGTATTTTTATTATTTCATTTTATATTTTTAATTTTAAATTTTTAAATTTTAAATTTTTAAATTTTTTAAATTTTAAATTTTATTTTTTAAATTTTATTTTTTATTTTTTATTATTTTTATTTTTTAATTTTTAATTTTTATATTTTTTTATTTTTTTTTTTATTTTTTAATTTGTAATTTGTAATTTTTGTTATTTTAATTTTTATTATATTTTTAAAATTTTTTCAGTTTTAATTTTTTAGTTTTTTTGTATTTATTTTTTATTTTCTTATTATTTATTTTTTTGTATTTATTTTTGTTTTTTTTGGAATTTTTTGTTGGTTGTTTTTATGGAATAAAAAATAAAAAATAAAAAATAAATAGATACAGCAAAATAAAAAACACAAAAATAAATACAAAAAATTTAAAAATTTAAAAATTTAAAAATTAATAAATAAAAAATAAAAATAAATGCAAAATATTTAAAATTTTAAAATTTTAAAAATAAAAAATTAAAAAAATTAAAAAAATTAAAAAATTAAAAATTATAAAATTAAAAATAAAAAAATGAAAAATGAAAAAATAAAAAATAAAAAATGAAAACAAAAATAAAAAAAATACAAAAAATTAAGAAAGTATAAAATATAAAAAATATAAAATATAAAATAGAAATAAAAATAAAAAATAAAAAATAGAAATAAAAAATAAAAAATAATGAAAAATTATAAAAATAATGATAAACAAAAAAAATAAAACTGTTTCATGACATCCGAAAAATTAAAACTGCTTATAATTGCTATCAGATTATTCATACACACAATTATGTAAATTGTAAAAATTTTTAAAATATGAGAAATGGTTGTTTTATGTTGGTGTGGGAAGGAGTGATATTTTTTTTAAAGTGTGGGAAGGAGTAGGAAGATGGGAAAAAGTGTGGGTGAGTGTGGGTTGAGTTGATTTTCCAACGAAAAGAACAGGGTGTTAGTATGATTTGTTACAAATTCACTATCTACTGTCTCCATCATACTTATATAGACTTTTGTCACAATCATATATTTTTTAATTATTAATCCAATTAGTTATGCACGAAGTTGCTGTATATTTAACTTTTTTTATTGAATTTTTCCCTTATCTCCTCTAAATTATAATATTAATCATATCTACCATAACTATTTGTTTATTATTTTGATAACATATCTACAGAATATCTATTTGAATATACTCCGTACAAAGCACGGGCCCAAACTAGTTAACCAATAATAAACATCGTATCAACTATACCAACCGCAATCCCATATTCCCACTCAATGCATCACCACCACCAATTTTAGGTCCCGGCCTATGTCATATGGGTTAGATTTATGCAGTCTAGCATACACATATAGATAGAGAGACCGGTTTCAAAAAACTATTTTTTGAGAGAGGGGTAGTAAAACGTGCAATAATTAATAGTAACGTTACATTATAACAGGGTGAGAAGAGTCTATCACATTTTTTTTTCTAGTTCTCGACCCCCCCCCCCCCCTTCCCTGCGTCTACATGGAGAATTTTACAGATGCAATGCAGAATTTGATACATGGAATAACTGGATGTAAGCTTTAACAATGTAAGCTGAAATTACACTTCAGATCTCAGGTCTCACCATGATACAACTACTTCACAAATATCGGATACAGCAAATACTCCTAGCACTTGCATGGTATTGCAATTCAACGATCGTTGAGTCCACCTTGCATGGTATTTGCCATTCAACGATTGTTAGTTCCCCCCTAAAGGCGCCCCCACCCCGGGGGTTTCACCCCTACACGGCCTAGTTCCCAGATCTAGACATTGAAGATTTTTTAATCACACTAGTGATCGAAAGACGAGGCATGCATAAAAACTAGCATTACACGAGTACGAAGATACTACTCACAGAACATTTGCTACAAATATTCAGCCATATGCACAGACAAAATGCCTCACAACATGGAGACCAAAGGGACAACGCAACTTCAGAAAAAACCCAAATAGCATCTTTTATAAATGCAAGGGAAGGGATCAAGAGTCTGAGGGACACATAAATACATAACAGCAGAAGGGACCAAGAGTCACCACAATGAAAGATTATGAGAATCCATTGTCGTTGTCAGCTAGAAACCAGAGAGACAAATCACTGGACGAACCTAGAGTTGGGAAAAGCTGACCCGACACGATTACTGATCCAAACCCGACACGAAGTTAAGTGGGTTTGGGTATAAATTTTCGACCCGTTTAATTAAATGGATTGACACGTTCAACCCGTTTAATTAAATGGGTTAGATTCAGGTCGAGATTCTCGACACGAAAAAGTACCTATTTAACCCGTTTAATTAAGTGAGTTAAATAAGTCTACTCATTTTTTCATTTTTTATTTATCCATTTACTTTTTATTAGATAATTAAGAATATAAAAATTTTTAGAAATTATGAATTATGATGAATTTGGGGAATTTCAAAGTGTAATTATTTAATGTGATACGTAAACCTAATTTTTAACATTGTAATTACGTATTAGTTGAAAATATTAAATGCATAAATAACCAATTAAGCGACTGAACTTGACCTGTTTATCTTCAACGGGTTAAACGGGTCAACCCGTTTAAAAATTAAATGGGTATAGGTCAAGATGTTTCAACCCGTTTAATAAACGGGTTAGGTTCAGGTTGAGGAATTCTCAACCCGTTTAAGTTCGACACGAACACGAACCCGACCCGACACGACCTATTACCCAGCTCTAGACAAACCTAGGATTAAAAAGTTCGGGCAAATTACAATCAAGACAGTAAGATGGAGACGGATACCTTGAAAAAGTTTGAAGTATTCCCACTTCACCAATATGGATCTATCACCATAACAACAATATCCGTTATTGAAAGCGGTGGCATAACATTTGACATAAGTTCTTCGAAAAATACTTAGTAAAGACCACTACTTCAAAGTTCTCAAGAATCTTTAATGGGAAACCAATACAGCCTCTTCAAGCACCCATGACTCCAGAGTTCCTCTTGCATTCGTTCAACATATCAAGGTAGAACTGGCACTTGCTGATGTCGCTACCATAGCTGTTAATGCACTGCATCAAAAACGATAGAAGGCTAAGATTCAAACTCTCACTCCAGAGCTCCAGGTAACTAAATGAACAATGCCACACCAAATTTAGATGCATAAAGTAGGACCAGAAAGACACTCCTACTAAGTAGGTATTGCATGGATAACCATACCCCATGAAACATGTATATAATCGCTGAGCCATCTCCCTTGACTCCTAAATGTGATAGACCATATATGAGAAACTACTAGCAACCTCCTACACATTAACGTCACAAGTAGTCTTTCAAAAGCATCCAGCCAGCTAGTGTTGATACTAACAACAACCAGTCAACCACATACCAACATTACATAAGAGCATCTGATCATTCTGTTAAGATCCACAGGAACTGTACGATTCAGGCTTGTTGATCTAAGAAGGGCGGAATTTCAAGCACCCAAACTAAAATCTTCATTCAATTCTTCCAATATTAAGAACATTATTATTCATATTTAGAAGCAAAAGAGATGGAACTACGTACGTCTTGGAATGCCTTGGAATGGATTCCACAAACATCGCCAACGGTGCTAGAACCAGGCGCAGGTGCTGAAGCAACTGCCTCAGAAACAACTGTTTCATGTTGGATTGTGCGAGGACCCATAACAGCATCTACAGCCCTGTGCGCCACAGCACTTCCAGTTCCAAAAGCCATTCCTGCAGAAGAAAACAGCGTCACAAAGTTAAAGATGTATGGTAAAGAAGTATAGGGCAATTCTCATTTTTATCTTCGTCGGGTATCATCTCAAGAACTAGACTGCATTACCCTGTGCTACAGTGGCACCAAGACTTCCAAGCAAAGATCCACCACTCGACGCTGGAGCTGGTGCTGGAGGAGGAGCACGGCTAACTGCAAAAGGTATTAGGCAACAATACTCGGTCAACCCAATGCTTAATATTCTTCAAAAGCAACACAATGAATTATTTCTCACTCAACATCACAATCGAAGGCCAGTCCTGAATCACTCTCCGCATATATAGAACAAAGGGAAGTTTCTTATGAAAGTACTTAAAAGCATAGAACCAGATACATACCCGGGGCAGGAGGAGGGCTGCGGGCAGCTGGACGAGAAGCTGCACGGGGAGCAGACCTTCCTGGAACATCAATTCACATTTTCAGCACAAAACATAGGAACATAATCTAACAGATTACTGCACAAATTGCTGTAACTTCAGAAGACACAAATACATTATACACATATAACACTCTAGATGCACTCCACAAAATGCCTACTACTATACTAAGCAGGAATTGTCAATTGAAGTATTGGACAAAACTAATGGTTGACAATAAACTGTATGACAATAGATACACATTATGGTACGAGTCCCAACTCAAAAGACTGATTCAGAATGGAACTTTTAACAATAGCATACCACACCCATCAATCCAATCAATGATAAATATAGTACACCAAGAACCGTTGCAATCATTTCCAGACTTCCAGAAGCTAACCACACAACTTAGTCAACCAGCCATGTAACATGCACTATAAACCTGTGCTTTAAAAATGTTTAATCTCCCATACTAATAATGAACAGCAGAAAACTTATAGAAGCATTTGGATAAGTATATAACTCACTCACGATATAAGCATATCACTCACCCGCGATAATTACATCAACGCCCACAAACTTACAAGTTGCCACAATTTACAGCCCAGCAAAGTACAAAGAAGTACAAAACAAGACCACTTGAAGAGGAACCTAGTAAGATGAATGAATGGTCAACATTATCAACATTTCTTCTCACAAAGACAAACACTCCAATCCCAGATTGCATCTATAAGTTCTGGTACTTCCAAGAGATACAGCCAGCTGACTTTGAAATATTCTCCTAATTGACCAACATCACATAAACCCAACGCCCAAAGTGAACCCATCAACATAACCTAATTATTAATCGTCTGGGCACGCATATGAATGAATTGAACCATCCATGAAATTCACACGGGGTAAAGAGAACCCCGCAAAGAGCAGGGAGCATCAAATCACCTTAAAAACATCAACTTTCATGTTCCAATTAGCTAGCATTAACAAATCCAAACATATCTACTAGATCTCACAAGAAATGAGAGATGGGTAGATCAGAGTTCTTTCCTTTTCCACGATTAAACCATTAACCGCCTTAAACTTACCGATTTCATCTCATTATCTTTCATAAGACACCAAGAAAAACATTGAGTATCGAGAAACTATAGATGGCCTTAGATGGCTCGAAATGGATAATCTCATATCCCATGATTCCCCCAAAATGTACGTAATTGAAAGGATAATCAAACAAACAGGATAACGTCGGTAAATTTAAAACAAAAAAGATAAGTCAAAAAACCCTAGAAAAGTCAATAAAAGAGAACAGAATGAAAGCCAAAACCCTAGAAAGCGTCAACCAAGAAGAAATCCCCAAAAACGAAGTGCCATAAAACAGATCTATGAAAACAGAGAAAGGACGAGAGAAAAAAACGAACCTCCAGAGCTACGGCGAGGCATGGCGTCGACGCGAAATGGGACGAAGGTAGATCTGAGAGTTCGAAGGTTCGCGAGACGACGAAGAGAAGAGAGTGAAAGAGGCGGATGTTTTACGCTGCAGGGTCGACCACGGAAAAATGGGTGGACATTGGCGACCGGCCTTTGGTATTTATAAGGACTAAGGACGGATGTCGGTTAGGTTCAGATATGTTGGACTTGGATCCAGTCAAAGGGCTCCATTAACGTAGGTAATTGGTTACGTCATCGTTGGTTGGGCTTGGGCCCAACATGTGTTGACGTCTTGGGTTTCAAAAGCTATCTGGACGAATGAAAGCCCACATGGTCCATGTTGGGCTTTAACAGTCATTAAAATAGTAAGAAAAGTTGGTAGGTTAATTTTTGTTTTGAGGTTAATTTTAGGCTGTAGTTACTACAGATTTTGTGTTTGATTTACACATTTCTTCCTTGTACTGTGATTCTTTTTTAATAGGCAAGCAGGTAACTTATTGAGCCTCTATCTCAAAATAATCTAAAGATCGCTACAATAATCGAAGATGTACAACTATGGGTTCAGCACGACACCTTGGTCCATGTCAATCACATTTATCGTGAGACAAATATGGTGGCCGACTGCCTATCTAAATTTGGGCACTCTATCACGAACTCGTTCTCCTCAAATGTCTGTTTCTCCCCAGCACTTTGTGAAATTCTGGCAGCGGATGTAGTTGGGCGTACTCTTGTGAGATCAGAGGCGTCTAACATGGATCTTACCCCATTTTACCTTTGTTAAAAAATAAAAAATAAAAATCTAGTGGGTCACGACAGATAAAGGGAAAGAGGGATGCTAACGCCCACGCTAAAGCACTTGACATTCAGCGTTCAACCCGCCAACAATTCCTCATATGAAGCAAGAAATTGCTTGCCTCTAAGATTGTTTCCTCAATTTATCGTAACAGAAAATCAACTCGCATCAATCAATCAAATTTACTAATCTCGATTAGTACCACATAAATGACAAAATAGAATCAATGAATAATGTCGGAGTGAAAAATAAAGATTAAAAAAATAATATTCATTAATTGAAGTAGTTATCCCATGTATTCATTAAAATGAAGGAATTGCTTCAAATTGGACCGACAGGGGAGGACAACGAGGATAGGATGATATCCACAAAAGCCAACACGACTTCAACTCCCTTGTACTGTGACTATATGCATTATATTACCCTTTTTATGGCTAATCTGAACATTTTAAAAAAAAAAAAAAAACTAAGGATAGAAGTAGACTAGGGTTAAATTCTTTCCACATCAACTTTTTTTTTCTTTTCTTGGGGGTTAGTCTTCTATTAGTAGCAATACATGTTCGGTTTCTAATGTTAATGTGAAAGCCATGCTGGTGTGAAAGATCCTGTAGTCTTCTTCGTCAATCCTCAAAAGCATTTTAAAAACAAAGGGGCCCTAATTAGCCCCACATAAAAGTAGGTTAAAAAGTTAATCAAGTCCCAAATGCGCCAAATTAGCAATGACGACAGCTGTCTATCTAAGCTTAATTAGTGGAGGACGGAAAGAAAATTCTGAATCCCCTATTTAACATCTACTACTAGTAACTAAGGGGTTGTAGCATAGTGGTAGCTCATTTCGTCCCTTAACCGATTAGTCAGGGGTTCGATCATTGACCTTTGTGAATGGAGAGTAATTCTTCTTGACTAGCCCTTTCCCATTAAGTGGATGTCGCAGGGTGAAGGGTTTAGTCACTGCAATCGGCGATGACTAGTAGTAGTACGTAGTAGGAAGGGGAGACCTAGTAAGCCGCCAATTAAACACAGTGATGAAGGAGAGAGAGTGTGTGAGGGAGGAATTTAAGGGTTTTTCTCGTTGAAGAGGTTGGTAAAGTTATGCTATGAATAAAAGGGCCGTTTCCACCGTTTAAAACTTTGTCGTTACAAGCTGGCAAAATTCATCAACAAATATTAGGTTGAACGCAATGACCTTGGTCGTGACTTTTGGATTAAATTTCTCGCCGTTGTTTTCTTACGCTTTTCCATGATTGGATTCTGATTCTGATTCTGATTCTCATTCTGATGATCTTTCTCTACATTTCACACAAGTTGTTGTTTGATTATATGATATATTATAAAGTGCGAAAATTGAGTTATTTTATAATGTTATGGTTTCCCTGAATTATTGAATGTAATCTACAGGCCAGGCTTCTTCAATACTGATCGCTAGATGTGCAAAGTACTTTATATTTGTTAGAGTATAATCTAATTCTTGGGTCTTTAACCATCAACTTAAACTTTTGGTTGAAACGGTTCTTTGAACATTGTATCAGACTGGTCTTTACAACACGATAAATCTTAAGTTCGAATCTTAGCAGCTCCTATATTTATTGTGCAAGGTATGTAGGGGTTCTTTACAGCGTCCACAGTTCAAGCTCAAAGGGTATTCACGTGAGGGGCGTATTAGAGCATGAACTTATTTTTGGACCTTTGACTATCAACTTAAGGTTTTGGTTGAGTTGGTTCTTCAACATGGTATCACAGCCAAGGTTCTGCTCGTTCTCGGTGTGCCATCATCCCCCATAAGGATATGCTGTTGATTACTCCACTCATTATCAATGCATGGTTTTGGGTTGAAACCTCATTTGAGTTTATATCCATGACTCTTTATTTATGACTCAATTGGCATTAAAAAAAATTAATATTTGAACATAGTGTCAGAGCCAATCTGAGTAAGAGATCATCTCAACATCTCTCATATTTGTTCGGCAAGGTATGGAGAAACCTTTGCAGCATCCACATTTCAAACCAAAGGACATTCACGTGAGGAATGTGTTAGAATATAAACATATTTTTAGGTTTTCAATCATCAATTTAAGCTTTTAATTGATACGGTTCTTAAACATGGTGCAAACGCCCTCAATATAATGTTGATGATGAATAAAACCAGCCACATATTTGGTGGTAAATAAAAAGATGATACTACCATAGAAATCAATAGATTTAATGAAAAGTTTAACCCAATGACCGTACTTTCATAAAACTAGTATGAAAGAGAGATAATTACAATAAGGTAGTACAGGTTACCACCAACCCCCCCCCCCCCCCAAAAAAAGCTTGAATTGAATTTTGGAATGTGATTTGCATACCAAATTTTTTTGGATTAGTGGTCTTCTGTATCCTTATCAATAAGCTCGATCTAAACCTATAACTATTAGAACCCACATCAGTGCATTTGATCTTAATCTCACCCCCCCCCCCCCCAAGAAAAAATAATTGTATATGGGCCTTTTCGGTCTCATGTAAATTAAAAACAGGTTGGACTCAGAGGAGACACGTATATATGTTGTGCTTTATGCGCGACTATGCGGGGTGGACTTGGTTCTTAGATTTGTTGCCTGAGTTTCGGTATCCAAAATTGATTCTCCCATCCCCGACCCGTCGTGGCCCATTGGTGACCTCTAAGAGAGGGGTCTAATAGACTGCAAGATGTTTACCCATGAAAAAAAGGTAAAAAAACAGGTTACAAAACTCACAAGTTTATCAAAAAAATGAGAAATTTTGATTTTAGAACAATTTTGCATTTCTTTTACCCAATAGTCGGATAACCAAAATCAACATCTCTACGAATAGGGGTGCCTGTAGAGGTAAAGTTGCCGACATCCTAATCTCCTCGAACCCTACAAAAGTGGGACTCATACTGAAAGGTGGTGGTGTTGTTGTTGTAGTCAGATAACCGTAATATAGAAGAAAGTGGTTATAGGGCTCCACATATTCTCGTTTAATAGGAATTTGTGGGGAAATCTCAATGAATCTTCACCATCTAGCGGATCAAAGTAATTCCCTTCCCCTAAATATTCAAACCCACTACGTAATAGGAATTTGTGGGACTCATACGTCGTTTTGGATAGATCCAATGGGTGAGTCCTAGTACCACCCAAAAGAAAATTGCAATGACCCCATTCTTTTCGTTGGCAAATCCCAATTTATCAACCTAACCAACTTCAATTCATTTCACCAACTTCAATAAAAAAATACTAATTTCAATCTGGTTTAACCCACTTCAATCAACGTCAACCCACTTTAACATACTTCTCACTATTTTAACTAACTTCTACCCATCATATAAAAAATATTCAACCCACTATAACCAATTTCAATCCACTTCAATAAAAAAAATACCCACTTTAACTCACTTTTACTAATCTCAATCAATTTTATCCATTTACTTATCCATATCACTCAATGAAAAGAATTGACACTCAGACCTTATGTAGCTGTAGAATTGGCCATGGTCCTGGATCTCCAATCTGTGAAATAAGGTACAAAGGGTAGGAAATAATGAGTAGAAATAAATGAAGGGGGGAGGAGGTAAGGACAAGAAGCAGGTAAGACTAGTAACAGTTCGTACGTTATAATATCAGTGATTGACTGGTGTAAGTTTACTTGTAACTTGTAAGATTCATAATGATCAATCCCTAACAAAATATGGGTCATGAGCTTCTCGCATGTTTTGAGCTTCTGATTGACGGTTTGACAATGACACCACATATACATATCAACCCCCCCCCCCCAAAAAAAAACTCAAAATTTAAAAATTAAATAAAATTAAAAACCCCCACTATTTTATTATATTATATATACCATATTAATCCCAAACAGCTAGCTGTGTAGCCTAAAAGTGTACATACGAGTTGCATGTGAATCTTTCACGTTCATCATGCAGTCTCCTCACTTGGTCATCCATTTCATACTCACACCACATACAACTATCATCCAATTTCTCTTTAAATTCTTCATTAAATTCACTTTTATTGCGATAATAAGTTTATATTTTTTTTAAAAAAAATGTGTGGTTGGTTCATGAAATTTGATTAGTGAAAATGATTTTTTTCGGGGTCTGCTTAAAAAATTTCGGTAATAAATTTTCATTAATTGTAGATGATATTTTCAATTAATCAATGATTGTATGAGAAATTGTATATGACCATAAGCTCACCATTGAGTTTAATTATGTCTGATCTTAATTAACATATATTCTTTGTTGTATATCTTTAAATAGAAAAATTAAAGAAAAAATAAACAATTGCAGAAGTCATCTTATAACGTAACTAGACTTCATTTTATTGTCCTAATTTCCGCTTGTATTGATCGACATAACCCTTTCTATTTGAGCATGAATATATGTCATTTTACCCGTTTCTTTTGAATTTTTATAATATTGTTCGTCAAATCATTAGAATTAAATCAGTTCATGCCTTTATTAAAGGACATTTTTGTTCAGGTAATTTAGTGCCTTCTAAATTAAACTTGAAAAGAAACGGTTTTCTTTTTTAAAAAGGCAGCAAAAAGTTCATAGGATGTATAGGAAACTTCATTCTACACAAAAATATAGTTTATTTATATGTGATTGTCATGATTGATGCTACAATATCAAAAAAGCTCCTTGTAAATTATGCGAATGTGAAGGATTACTAATTGTGTGGCAGTTATGTGTCTCAACTCTATTTACATCACATGTTTAGTTTCTTTCTTGGCCTTTTGGGTAAAAAAAAAAAGGACAGTTCGGTCCACAAGCATCCCGCGTTCACGCAAGGTCTGGGGAAGGGTCGCACCTCAAAGGGTGAATTGTAGGCAGCCTAATCTGACTTTGTCAATGGCTGATTTCACGGCTCGAACTCGTACATGGAGACAACCTTATCATTGTTCTAAGGCTCCCCTTCTTTCTTGACCTTTTGGGTCCTTTTGCTAAATGGTTTGATGAACTTGTTATTAGTAATTAAACTAGAACTACCCCCCTTACGATGAAAAGTTTCAGTTAAACAATATATCAATGTCTAAAATTATGAATACTTCATCAACACTACTATTTTTATCATTTGAATTAATTTTATTAGTTGTATAATCTTCGCATCTATTAAATTTTTTAGATTTACGTATGTGTTATTTTTACATATGAAAGTAAGTGTTTATTAATGACATTTTTAAGTAATTGATTAAAGAAAAGATCAGAGATCTTACGAAATATAAAAAAAAATAGAAAAAGAATTGTATATATGATAAAAGACCAAAAATGAATTAAACCACTAATATGCCAACCAATAAAGTCATGACACTTGACAAACACCTGTGAAATCATTTAATTTTGTATATAGTTATATAGATAGATTAATGCCTCTTTCCGTGGCTTACATTCATGATGAGTTAAAGAGGATAAATCGAATTGCGTTGTTCTAACACTTTTCAGGGACGACAATCGTTCAAATGTTGGACTAATCATGCAGGCTATTACTTAAGCTAAGTTTGCTTTAAATTACATATGATGAGAATATATATGAGATTGTCACATTACATCACCTAGAAAAGCTAATTAGAAAAGAGAATAAGTAGTAAAAACATAAGTTGATGATTTCATGACATGAAAAAGTTATGCATGTACATTTTATTATAGTGGAACACTTGAAAAAGCAAAATCCAAATATGCTGAATTATTTTAGCAAATTTATCTTTATGAGTATTAATGTGGGTCCAAAATCAAATCCCTTTGAAATAAATAGGGAAAGTGAAGACTGAAAAGCAAAAGGTAAAAGTGGAGGCCAATAGGAAGGAATTTGTAGGGCAAAAAGCTCTCTCATTTTATTTAATATGGATGATGATTTATCTTTAATTTTGAAATTAGTTGGCTTTTTCATTCCATACATAATTCAATCAACATTCAACAGCAGAATCAGCAGAAGATGCTGCTGCTCCTAAATGGGCTCTTTCTCCAAGACCCTGAAAAAAGCATGCTCAGCTTGGACCCCAAAACATCCTATTTGGCTCTAGGTATTAAAAATAAATCGTTATTAATTAGTTCAATTGATAAAATTTCTACAAATTACTTTTAGGTGTCTGGGTTTAAATACGTTTCAAATCGATCATCTTTATATCTCGTTCTCATTCAACAACCAAAGAAGGGTTTTTATTTTCTCCGTGTGGATGTTAGCCGTTTCTCTTTTCCTGAACTCGAGCTACTGTTAGCTTAATAAAAGGTAGAGCTATCTCATCACAAATTTTCTCAATTCACAATATTCAAATCCAAAACATTACTTAAGAAAAATAAGTGTCAAACTATTTAAACCAAACTGTATTGAAATTGATTTTACCCATTTGAAGAGCAACTCATTATTTGTAGCACATCCAATGCCATTTGCCATACATACATTCATCATCCAATCCACACACATAGAAAGGAGAGAGAGGAATTACAAAGTTGCAGGCCTAGGAAGCTAAATGGGAAGAATGAGCAGTAGGGTTTGGCTTCTGGAGAGAGAGAAAGATCAATGAAGTACTCAGATGCATCATGCATACTGCATACAGTGTACAGTAAAATCAATCAAACCCCAGAAATAAAATCACATCACACTGATCCCAAAAGGGCTTTGGAATGAGCATCATCATCATCATCATGTAATGTAACTGTGACCCATTCAAATCAGACAGGGCTCCCATACTATACTATATACCAGACCAGTACAACATAATCATACTTTCAATTTCAAATAATCACTGTATAAATTCTAAAACATCAATTTGTCACATTTCCTTTTTTCTTTTTTTTTGGGGGGAGGGTTCTCTTAATTTTCATCAGAACACAAACCCTAGCTACAAGCCTACGAGAAGCACTGAAGTTCAACAGAACTAAAATGTGCACAATAAACAGAAGTAGATTAAATTTTAACTTTTTAGCATAGTGTTGTTATTATTATTATCATTAATAACCTAATTAATAAAGTATTACAAAAGGTTTACCTTTTACTTACATGCACTGATCCGCCATCAACATGGATGGGTTACAAAAGTATGACTCTTCATTTAGGATTTGATGCGAATACAACCTTCATTTTTCTCTGTATATTCACCACCATTAACACACCATTCCATGAAAAGCCCTCTTTGTAGCTCTCACTTTCCTAGCTATCAGCAAACTTGTCATTTTCTCTCTCCTCAATCTACTGCAACCCATTAAACTGATGCAAATCACCCCAGCTAACAGAAGCAGCTTGAATCCCATTCAAATGGGTACCACCTGTTTCGATCTCACTAGCAGTTGGGGTACTAGTATTGTTGCTAGGGGTGTAAGCAGTTTGCTCGAAAAACCACTCAGTTGGACCCACCTCGAATTTCCTGCCTCCATCTTCACAATTAATAATTTGTTGTTGTTGAAGATGATGATGATCGCCATTGTTAGCCGTTGCTACGATGTCGTTTACCTTCGAAACTGAATGGTGATTGTGGTTGCTGTTGTTGTTGTTAAGCACCTCAAAGTTCTGGAACAAATTCATGGCGGTTGGAGGCGCAGGCTTTTCTTTCTGCTTTTGATTCTCATGATGATGCTGATGATCTTGATCTTGATGTTGATCATCCTCAGCCGTTGGATTTCCGTAAATTAAGGCCAGCCGTTGCTGCTGCAGCTTCCAATGCATCTCCTGATTGATCGAGCTCAACGACTCGATTGAGGAGAGAGAAATCTGGTGCTCCTGGACCACAGACGACGAAATCGTCGTATTGGCATGGCCCGACCCGGAAGAATTCGGGGCGGGGTAATTCAAACCCAGCAAGTCCAGCCCAAAGCAGCCCGGCCCGCCGCTGACGAACTGGGTGTAGACCCCGGCTGTGGCCGGGTGGAGGCGGGGGAGAGAGAGTCCCCCGAGCTGGAACTCCATCGCGGGGCCGGCTGCCGGGCCGAGGAACTTGAACCCGCCGGGTCCGAACTCTGTCGTGCCGGGAGGGTTCAGGCCGGAGAGGATGCGGGAGGCGGCGGAGGCGGTGGTGGGTCTGAGCTTCTTGGTCTTCCGGCATCCGCCGCCGATGGGGACGTTGCGGAGGGCGCCGCCCTTGGTCCAGTAGCGGCGGCAGGTCTTGCAGAAGTGGCGGGGCTGGCTCAGGCTGTAGTTGTTGTAGTAGCAGAACTTTGTGTTGGACGAGTCGCACCGCGGGCACTTGACTGGCTGCTGCTCGTGGGGTTGGCTCCTCTGGGCTGGTGTTTTCCGGCTTCCCGTGGCAGAAGCCTGCATCTCCGGCGCCGCCGGTGGGGGGATGTTCTCCGATGACATCATGTTTTTTGAGAGAGAAAGAAGGGGGAAGAACGAAGGTATCTGCAGGGTGAGAGAGAAGTTGACGAGGTGGGTGGTTGGTTAAGAAAGGGCGGTGAGTTGATGATTATGGGAGAAGAGAGTGGCTGCTCTTGTGAGTTTCATCAAGGAGGGTACGATGGAGGATGAGGGTGGGTTTTATGGGTCAGAGAGAGAAAGGATAGACGTTGGTAGAAAAGGGGAAAGCATATATATAAGGGCGGTCAACACAGACCAAAGGCAATTAACCTATTAGATGACTAATCTAGAATTGACACATTCTTAGTCGTCTAAGGATCACATTCACAGGGTATCGATCATACACAAACCTGATTAAGGCCCTGTTCGATAAAATTAGCTGTTTAAGTAGCGAATAACTATTGAAGTAGCGGACAACTGTTTGAGTAGCGAATAGCTGTTGAGTTTTAGCGGATAGTTGTTTAACTAGCTGTTTAAAAAGAATGTGTTCGGTAAAATGAACTGTTGAATAAGTCGATTAACATAAAATGACGAAAAATGACATTACTATTTGATTGTGGTTGGATGAATAGATGATAGATTTACACTATTTTATATAAACAAAATGATAAGTGTCTTGCAGTAAGATACTTTTTAAGTATTTTTTTTAGCTTAAATATATCTTGTCACATATTAAATTGCAAAAAAAAAAGATATGATTGGATAGTAGAAAGTCGTCAAAACTTATAAATTGTGTAAAATCATTCTTTTATACATAATCTTTCACATTTACAAAATTACACATGTGATATACCTCACAGATAGAGTTGATCCAATTATGGTGTTAGTTTGTAGAAACTGTTGTTGGCGTAACTAACGAATATTAAAACTTTATAACTCATAATAAGTTGTAATTAATGAAAATTTGGTATTTTTAAATTATAAAACATATTAATTTGAGTGATGACAAGATATTTAAAAGTGTCTTGCAGCAAGACACATATCATCACCCTTTATATAATTTCGAATAAAATTTCTCACACTGTCTATTCCATGAGTAAAGTACTGGAGGCTAGGGGGCATTGCATGTCTTCATGATATTCGTTATTTGATGATGTTGAAAAATCAACTTAACATGTAACTTGAAACAAAGTTGGTGCAAAATCTCACACATATACTCTTTAAGCTTGGATTAATGTAGATTGTGCAAAAACTTCTCTTTATTTCGTACGGTAAATTAATTGGGAGGTTACTGAAATTCAAACATGCACAAAGCCTTCAACTGTAAAGGATTCTGACAGTATTTATAAGAACTCTGTTTGGTAAACAGTTGTTAGCTATTTGTATTAGTTGTTAACTGTTAGCTGTTAGCTGTTTGAGTTAGCTATTTATTAAAAAAATGTTTGGTTAAATTAGTTGTTTCTCATAAAGTTGTGAGACAAAAAAACTAATTCTTCAAAAAGCTCCTCCAATAAACTCATGGAATTAGATTTTTTAAATTCATCAAACACTTAAATTGGCTTTTTTATTTGGTTAAATAGCTAATCTTGGTCAAAAAACTCTTTTTGATGAAAAAGTTCTTCAAAAAATTGTTTGCTAAACACCCCCAATAACCATTTCAGTCAAAAATTTAAACCAATGCTTGAATATCAAAAACAAATTTTATACTATACTTGATTAAGGGCCAGTTCTTTTCGTCGGTAAATTGGGGTGAGTAAAAGGGATAAGTGAGTTGAAGTGAGTTGAAATATGTTGAAGTCAGTTGAATTTTTTTAATGTGATAAATTGAACTTAGTTAAAATAGTTGAAGTAGGTTGAAGCGAGTTGAATTTGATATTAAGTAGGTTGAGGTAAGTTGAAGTAGGCTGAAGTAGGTTGAAGTATGTTGAAGTGGGTTGAATTTTTTTTATATGATAAGTTGAACTTAGTTAAAATAGTAAAAGTGGGCTGAAACGAGTTGAATTTGATATTTTGAAATTGACCCGTGAAAAAAAAAAAGCTCTAATTGACATATAATGACAAAAAAAAGGCATAAATAAAATGAGAAGGAATAAAATTTTCCCCTTCCATGCATCTAATCACACCCATGTTACATTACTGTAATTTTTAATATAGGGATATATCTGCTTCAAGCCTAGCTATACACATATTCACAAGGATGTCATAAAAGCTCATGTCCACTTTAAATGTAATATATTTATTACATTACTGTAATTCCCTGCATTAATCCCAAACTAAAGGGAAGTTTGGGGGGGGGGGGGGGGAGACGAGGCAGCCAGTAGTAGAGCTCAGCAGAGAGACTGAGATTGTTAAGAAGGGACTGAGGGCCTGTTCTATTTCGCGTTTTAGATAGATAGATAGATATAAGGAGATGTAAGGAGTTGTAAAGAGTTGTAAGGATAGATACAAGGAGTTATTGAATTGTATAAGAATTGTATAGTATAATTTGTTTTACAATGAACGTTTTGGATGAAAAATAATAATATTGAAATAACATACTTATTAAAACTAAATAATTAATTAAGTTAATTACACAACAATAAAATATATTAATCCCCATAAATTTGGTGAATAAAATTTCGTCCACTTGAGGTGATTTTTTATATGAACATTAGTTTGATCGAATAAGCAAAGTATAACTCAAAAAAAAAATGACAAAATTGAATACAACTCTTCAAATAAATGCCTATTTTAAGTAAATAATGTTTAATATAAATAAATGTATGGTCATCTATAATAATATATATTTTATGTCGAAACTCAAATATAATTTACATCGTTATATTATGCTTTTATGTTTATGTAAATGTTGTGTTGATAAGATATTTATAAATTTTGTATATTGGTAGTATCATTAAAAAATATACATATTTCTGTAGCTAAAATAAATGAATGTTATAAAAAATCTATGAGATATAAGAAGATGTAAAGAGCTATAAAAAGATGTAAGAAACTGTAAAGAGTTGTAAGAAGCTGTAAAAAGATGTAAGCGCTTTTAAATCCTAAAAATACAAAATAGAACGGGGCTGAGAAGTAGCAAACATGGGAGAGATGAAGATAACGATGGAGTAGTGAGATATGATGGATGATGTAGAGAGAGAATTTAGAGGGTGGGTAGGTAGCACTGGCAGTAGCAATAGTACTGCATGCTGCTTAAGCTGAAATTGGGAATGGGAGATATATCCAGGATCTGCCCAACTCACTGCCGCCCTTGTCGACTCACCCTCTTCAACTGTCACTGTTTAACCCCGCCCCCCCCCCCCCAACCCCCAAAAAAGGCCCTTTCATTTGTCATCTTCTATATCATATTTCTAAATGCATGTACTCTCATAATTAATATAATCATATTTATACATATATTTTTTGGTTTTAGATCATTTATTTTGTTAAAGTCGAACAACTGTTGATCTAATAAGAGGTAGAGTTCTCCCGTCACATATTTTATCCATTCAAAAGATTCGAACCTAAGACCTTACACAAGAAAAATAAGTATCAAATCATTTGAATCAGTCTGTGTTGATATACTTATATATATATATATATATATATATATATATATATATATATATATAT
>JACYFF010031956.1:108039718-108068640 GCA_017589665.1 Selenicereus undatus | reverse complement strand
TATATATATATATATATATATATATATATATATATATATATATATATTTAAATAAAAGTTATCTCGATCGTAACTTATGAGGACATGTACTCTCAAATATATAATGAAGTATGGATGTTGTCATTTATCTTTTACTGACTAGCTATTCTAACCTATCTGCATCACCCATCTACAGGAGTGACTTTCAACAAATTTATCTTTTGAAATTTCACTTTTTTGGCTTGCAATTTTCATTAACATTTTTAGAACATTTATCTCGAGAACTTTTTATGAATTAACAATAGCTTACTTATATCTTATAATAAAATATCAAAGACAAAAAAAGAAAGGCGGAAAAAAACAAAGAGGATATGCATGAGGGAGGTAAACAAATTAAATTACAGTATGAATCGCGATAAACAAATAATAAAAGCAAATCAGTTCAAGTTGGTTCAAATAAATTAGCATTTGTTAGGTGTGATGTTACGTTCAAATCTTGTTAATAAAAAAAATAATAATAAAACACCATATCAATTTTATTCTTTATGGACTAATTATAACTTGTCACTAGGAAGACTGAAGAGTCATAGACTGAAAGAAAAAACAGGAAATTAAAAAAAAAAAACACAGTAAATGCTTTTTTTTTTTTTTAATGCTTTATAGGATGATCAAGTAGGAAGAGTTGATGGTCCGAATTAAAGGCACAACCGTTAATTAACTACTTTTCCCGTCAACGAAAGCAGATACTATGAGGCAGTATTATTATATGCACAGCCCCCCCTTTCCCCCCTTTTTCTTTCAAATTATTAGTAGTTGATTGAATTAAATGCCTTTTTTGATGATCTAATTAGCCTTTTTTTGGGTAAATTCCATCACTCTACGAGCATGCCACTCGTATATATATATATATATTCTTCACGTTTTAGCCTTCCTTGTTGTCACTTTTAGATGACATTACTCTATTATTCTCTAGTAGTCTTATTATCATTAATTTTGTCTTGTCAGCTAATTTGCTCAGGATATAGTTACCATACGTGAAATTTTTATTTTTTTTTTAAAGTAATGAGATCATTAGCTACTCATCTATTATTTAATTAGATTGTGTTCGATAATAGAGGTTGAAGTAGAGGTTAGTGGTCTGTAGTGGTCAAAATGTTATGTACCATTACTTAAAAGTGTTCGATAAGGTAGTGAATAAGGTAGTGGTTAGAGATTTATGTAGTGTTTTTCAAAAGCTAATGAAAGTAACTTTTAAGAGGCTCTCCCTAGTGATTGCAATATAAATTACAAAATTCTTCTTTTTATTTACTAAAAATCTTTAGTTATTGTACCGTTTTTAGTCATTTTATATACATATGTTACTTCAATAGTTACATTTACCAAATGCATTTATTTTAAATCGTTAGTTGAACAACTAACCACTAACTACTAGCGGATCACAACTAATCGCTACTGAAACTGCTAATAACTCATAAAACAACCAACCATTACTAAAACTGCTAATTTTATCGGATGCGCCCTTAATTAACAGGATTTAGTAGCATAATATGTTGATTATATTAGAGTCGTCTAATCAACATGTCTCAACATTTTAAATCTCATTGCGCACACCATATTGTAATAAAATATCAACATACCACGAGAAGCATTAAGGAATTAACTTGTCTAACTTACTAATTAGAAAAATATTTATGTTTTGAACTCAATGCATCAACTTATTTTAAATATTTATGTCATATAATTAATTAGAGGGCTACTCTGATCAAACAGTCTCACTCAAAAAACCAAAGCCTATACCATATACTTAGGAGTATATATTCTCATAAGCCACATCAGCTTCACATATTAAAAATTATCTATATAGCAAACACACGTTGAAAAAAAAAAATATATATGACAAGTAGGAGTACACAATCCTAGTTGCATAATATATATTACCCTCAAAAATAGATACAATATTGTAATTAAGATATATATGGCTAAATCATGTCAACACGTTACATACAAATTAGAGAACATATATATAACGTAACTCATTAGACCATTTCAGTTGAGAGTTAAGACTTAATACCGAGATCCCGAGGAAAAAGAGGGAGACTAGAGGGATACAGGACCATAGAAGTGTAACCGCTGAAGGACGTTATGAATACCAACACAACCAACCCAACCAACCCAACAAACAAATGAGGTAAATAGTGTACACTCATTTTTTATTTTTTTTGGGGGGGGGGGGTGTTGTGGACGAGAAAAAACGTGAGCTAGCTGGGTAGGTAGCTAGTAGAATAGAACTGCCATACGTTTAGAAATAATTCTGAGTGAAGTAGAATATATTGAAACTGATGCATGGTCGATCTGTTAGGTCTATATTTGGCTATATGTCATAGAGGGAGAGAGAGCTCGTGAAACTTAACCCAAGAGCCCCGGGGAGAATCGCGTGAACCCAAATAGATAAAACCACAAAGCGGTGGTTGGCATTTGGCAAAGGTTGTTACTTGTAACCGTACACGCCGTCGTTGAGACCCGTTACACATTGTTGGAATGTAGGTATATTCTCTTAGATGTATGATATCGACTTTGTTACGTTGTAAGTCTTTTTGTGTTACTTTTGTATATGTACCGCGTATGTATGAGTCCCGATTAATTTACCTTTTGAGCTAAGGTTTCGGTTTATAAACTCTGGGGAGCGGTTAATAACCTTTTACTCGCTCTATTGTGCCTTAATTAAGTGGTTAATTAGTGGGTCGACATTGCTGATGATTAATTTAAGTTGGGAGCTCATTTCGGAAAGTAACTTAAATATTTGCCTTCTGAGCTAAGGTTTCTATCGGTTAATAATCTTTTACTCGCTCTAGTGTGCCTTAATTAAGTGATTAATTAGTAGGCCATTTCTCACGAGTAATTACTCGAAGAAATAATTGACAAAAAGGCCACCCACAACAATTGCCCCATCTCAAACATGCATGCATGCTCATAAGTGGAATTCTCATAAATGGGTTCCTTGGTGACATAGACAACCATATTCTATCCAAACCCTCCTTGTCTTCTTGCCCATGATTTGAGGGTTCATGTCTTCTCCTTCAAACAATAAAAAAGAAGAAAAAGAGAAGAAATTAAGGGGAGGTGAATCCGCAATTTATATTATAGACCAAGTATATAGATTTGCACACTGAAATCTAAAAGAGCTACCTCCCCCCCCCCCCCCAAAAAAAAAGAGAAAAACCATCTATTTTACATGATTTTCCTAAAATTTCACCGTACAATTGAGTCCCTACAATCTTTAACTTATTTTTTTAGGACTAAGTTCATTTCAATTCAGTTCGCTTCATCAAAATATAGTTGTAATGAACAAAATTCACCTCGTAACTCAGAATTGTATTTCCAAATTCATGGTATAACTGTCTGGCGAGTCGGCCAAATCCTATTGTCCAAGCAAGTACACTAGTACCAACAAAAAACCATACTTAAGCCATTAACCTAGCACAAGTATACATACAAACAAGCAACAAGGCAACCCATCTCTTATAAATGTAGGGTACGTTTTCATGCTTATAGGTTGTTCATATCACAGTAGGACAGCTTCAAATGGCATAAGAAATCAAAAAAAAAAACCTAAATAAAAAATAAAAAGAATTGACAAGACCTCCAGAAAATGGCAGAGTTAGAATAATGTGGCATCACTATCAAATCAAAATTTGAAGGAAGAAATGGGGAATATTTAAGTTGATTGTCTGCCCTGAAGCCAACAAAGAACAGAACAGGTGCACCCCACACATACATGTACAGTACACCCCACTCCACTATATTATTATACAGATGAACCAAACATATAGGACTCTGATCACTGCTAGTGTGTATCTTCTTTTTTTCATTTCCTTCCAAATTGTACGGCTCTGTGAGGAGAGAGAATCCATTCTTCTCTCTCTCTCTCTCTCTCTCTCCTGCCATGCCTTCTGCTCGTGCCTTGTGTGTTTGTACGGGTTGGTTTGTCAAATTCCCTCCCATTGGATTCAATTTTATGGAGTTGTGCTTTATTTATTTATTGCTTGATTTAATAGAATATTTTTTTTTTGTTTTCATGTAAAGTACAAATTCATTTCTCTGACCTTGAGCACTAAATTTAATGTTCAATTGTTGCATCATCATCTACTATTTTCTAAAACCTAAAAAAAAAATTCGCTTTTATCGGGTGTTTTTCTATTATAAATTATCTCATTTATGAATATTCTATTATTAATTAATCTTAGTATGTTGAAAATTATATATGATTAATTACTTTATCTTGTTATATGAGAGTGAAAAAGGTCACTTGACTATGTGGATATACAATATACACAATTAGATGCATGGTATTTCTTTATCCCTCATCTTACATAGGCCTTTCAGCTTAATGAATATCCGTTTGGTGACTTCTTATTTTTTGGTGTGATTTAGTGACTTATTATTAAAGAATATCCTACTGCATCTAGAAATAAATTACATTAGAATATCTTCTACTACTCATATATGTTCGGATTGTGATCCGTTTGCCTTAACAGGACTTTGGACTGGATTTTTGTTCGGATTGTGTCCGTTTACCTCACATCCTTAGATCACTTGTTGGCCTATTGGTTGAGACAGGGGGCCTAAATGAGGCTCAATTGATTTTGGGTTGAAACCTCATTTGAGCTTGTATGCATGATTCTGTATTATGACCAGATTGATATATAAAAGTTAACGAGTGCCTTAACCATAAGTAAAGACAAGGCTGGTAGCTCTGGATTATGTGATGGAGCTCCCAGCAAGATTAATTTACCACCTAGGTAAATAAATGTGAATCAACATGATTGCATAAGATATGATAATATGTGTATCATTTGAATTAATATGAAGCATGAAATACCTAGAATTTTAATAATGTCATGTTCTCTTCAACTTATTTTGTCTGAATTTATTCTGAATTGAACGTATTTGAACTTATTAATTTGCTGAATTTATTTTGAACTTATTTACTGAACTTATTCTGAACTTATTAAGAACAAACTTCAGAACTTATTTGCCGAACGACTTATTATGAACTTATTTACTGAACTTATCTAAACTTATTCTTAAAAAAATTAGTCAAAGAGAACCGGCTAAATCATATTCTTCTTAGTATATATATAGTTAAAAATTCTCAACCATTCAATGAAAGGAATAGAAAATTGCACTTCTTTTTTGAACAGAGAAGACAAAATTCTATCAATTAGGAATGATCAGCATTAACTAAGATCAATCAACATCAACCGGACTGATCAACATCGATCAATACAATCAACACTACAACACTGATTAGCAATAAATGACTTATAATAGGTTAAAGAGAATAAACCATAATTATAAAGAACATTTTTCCTTTTAACGTAAGTAAATTAATATTTGCTAAAGAAACGTAATAATAACAGTAACAATAGCAACAACAATAATAGCGGTTTTACCTGCATTTGGTGCTCATCACGGCTAACAAGAAGCCCATCAGCACCAAGACGGCCCAAAGCTTCCTCACGCTTCTTAGGAGAAGTGCCAATGACAGTAACTTTCAAGCCCAAAGCTTTGGCAAACTTAACGGCGACATGGCCCACCCCACCAAGCCCAACAACACCCACATGCAAACGGGGTCTGTTAAGTCCGTAATCAACAATCGGGCTATAAAACGTAATTCCAGCACAAAGCAACGGGGCAACCCGATCCAATAGCATGCTTTCGGGTATTACAACAGCAAAATGCTCATCACCGCAACATTGTTGGAGTATCCGCCGTATGTGGCAGGAGCACCGGGTCGGAGCAGGTCTGCATTGTAGGTTGGGACTGCTGTGGGGCAGTAGGTCTCCAAGTCTTGGGTGCAGTACTCACAGGACCCACAGGAGCCGACCCAACAACCCACGCCCGCCATGTCGCCAACCTTGAATTTGGTCACTTTAGGTTCCACGCTGGTTACTTCTCCCACTATCTCGTGCCTGTTATGTTGATACACAAAGATTTCTCTTAAATATATGTTAATTAATTGGCAACAATTTAGAGAGGGTTTTTTTCTTTTGGGGGGAGGGGGGGGGGTGTGATCAAAACAACAGTTGACAAGTGGCTCGTGGGCATAGTACGGACCCTAGTTTTACACAACCCACTTTGTCAATAGACCAACTCTCTTTCATCCTAGTCTGATGCATTGTTCACCCCTAGTATGATTAGGGATGGCAAAAAGTTAGGGAATACCCGTCCCTGTCAGGGCCCCACTCCGAAGTGGGGAAAAATCCCGTTCCCAAAGGAGACGAGGACGGGGACGGGGAGGAAAATTAATTCCCGCTCGGGGATGGGGACATAGTTCAACCCGTCCCCGTCCCCATTTCCCCGTCGGGGATTTTGCCCTGTTCCCATCCCCGTCCCCAATTCCCCGATTGGTGAAAAATCTCCGCCTCCGTCCACAATTTTAATTAAAATTAGAAAAATAACCTTATTTTCAAAAAATTTAAATGAAACAACTAAGGTTATATATGTAATTTTCTTTGTAAAAATCCTAGGTATATACTGGATTTGGTACTCATGGTCGTGAAGAGTTTGGAAGGTAAGGAAAAAATAGCAGGTAAAAATCCCCGTTGGGGCCCCAATGGGGATTAAATTCCCGCCGGGGATGGGGACGGGGGGGAATTTTTTCCCCGCAGCGGGGAACGGGGCGGGGACGGGGGGCGGGGAATATACTCCCCGTCCTCAACCCGCCCCGTTGCCAACCCTAAGTATGATAGATCGCTCTTGAGTCAAGTCAACTTAGTATCTATCCGTAGGCTGGCTACTATATATTGAGTTAGGTTGGGCTAAATATGCATTGGACTGTGCTATGAATTAGGTGGCTCTCGTTCAATTGGTCAAATATGGCTGAATTTTTGAAAGATATTGAAAAATAAAAAGAAATATGATTAATTAGGTTAGATGAGTTCGTTGATCAACCTGAAGACCTTGTGTTAATCTGGATTTCTTTAGAAACCGAACTGAACAAAATCAAATAGATCCAAAAAAATTTGAGTAATTTAAATTATATCTCCAACAACATAAGATGCCATTACACTTGAATGCTGGATAACTAAAATCAAATCCAACTAAGACTAATTTTCCTTCAATTTATTTCAATTGGCTTGAAATTAACATAACTTCAACTTGAATTATTAGTCTGCCATATCCAACCAAGTGATTTTGCTAGGAGGGTAAGAATGAATGAGTTTTACTTTTAGTTGTATCTTAATCTAACCTTTCGGCTCATTAGTAATCCGACCAAAAAAAACAAAAATGAATGAGTATTTACCCGGGGACAACTGGGTAAGTAGTCATTACATATTCATTTGTGGCAAAATGAAGGTCAGTATGACATATTCCACAATACAGTATTTTGATGGTGATATCTTTTTCTCCATTGATTCTGCAAGACATATTCCACAATAAAAGGCAGAGTAGAGACTTATGTTCTTAAGATATCTTCTAGACATGAATGTGACGTCCTAGTCGATATTTGTGCTGGATTAGCGAGCTGTGCGACTGAGTTTGCTTGTGTCTCTTAGCCTATTGGTTGTTTTAGCCGCTTCTTTAAGCTGTGTAGTGGTTGTATTCCTTCTTATTTGTAGGTGTTATGCCCAATTAATAATCGGTGGAAAAAAAATAAGATTTGATTTTTACGGATACAAATATAGCAATTCTTAATAAAACAATCAAAATAGTCGATGTAAGTGGAATTGGAATTTGACAAATCGCTCGGTATTGATGAATTCTTCCCTTTATTTTGACAAAAAAGAAATTCAGTTACCTGCGAGAAAACTGAGAAGGAGATGAGAATCCAGATGGGTCATAAGCGGCCCGACCCGACCATAGGCTTCTTGTTGCTGCTTTGTTTGTGCTATTTCGGACATTATGCTCTCTCACAAATTTCACAATATTAATTATGAACTAATTAAAATGCAGAAGATTAAGCACTTCTTTCTGTTTTTCAATCTCTCTTAATTAATTGGCCTAATACAAGGCAAGATCTTGATGGGTATTTATAGGATTTCAGGGACAGCAAAGTGACTTGGTGAAGGGGTTTAAGAGTTAGAATACAGTGGGGAGTAAGTATTAGTATAGCAGGGAGGTAGTCACTGATAACGTGTTATACGTACCCTAACTAATAAAAAAAAAAATGATTCACAAATATATCTATCATTAATTTAGTGGCGCTCGTGGCTAGTCCATCCTTTGCTTTAAAAAAAAAACTATTATTAAGTCGATAGTGGCAAAAGAGTAACAAAATAGTACAAAAGAGCTATTCAAATACTGGTCCAGCTTATTCAAACAAATAACAAGCATACAAATAAAATTCATCCTAGAACTGGGAAATGAGCCGGGTCGGATTAGCCTATTTAATAAACGAGTCAATTTTGTGTCGGTTTTGAAAATAGTTTATAGTTGCTCAATATTGAAAAACAATCATTTTTCACATTAAACGATCAAATCATGTCGACTACAGGTTGAAATCGGTTCAATTCGGGTCAGGTTTGTGTTTCTCTCAGTAACTTGGAGTCGGATTTGTGTCAAGTTATCGTGTTGAGTCAGACTTTCCCTACTCTAAATTTCACCCCTTCATTTCTTTTGACAGTCTATATATACTAGCTCTCACAAACTACAGCCTATGAAAAACTCCACCTACAAATTTTTAGTGAAGCATCTCAATTTCCAGGTGAGTAAAATGCTCCACCAAAATTCCTTCCAATTTGTAATATGCTTAAGCACTTCCATATTCTAAATTGCCCATACCTACTGCATTCATCAATCACCATCAAACAACCATCATTCCTCCCACCAACTACCTGCCTCAAGAAGCCAACTCGTCCTTCTTTGAAGTGCAGATCATATGTTGTTGGTTGATGCTCCCAGAAAAGCTTGGACTTATGCTCAAGTTTGGAGCTCAAAAATCCACCCTTCTGTTCCCTCAACTCACCATGACAAGTCCAAGGCAGCGGCAAGTTGAGGGAAGAGAAGGGTAGAAAAGTCCAGTCCCAAAAGAAGAATATTAGACAAATTCAAATCGGACAAATTTTCTAGGCTTCTTAGTATCGGACAAATTTAACTATTCAGATCGGACAAAATGTTGCCAGCACTACAAGTTTCGATGTACCTATTTTCAACGTAAGACATACCGCTAGAAAAGTCTAGTGCGAAAAGAAAGGATATTAGACAAACACAACCTTCGTTTCTGTTTGAACTAGGGATGATAGAGAATCCCACACCCGATTCAAACCCATTAAATCCAGCCCAAATTAAAAAGTCTAAGACCAATCAAGACCTTTCTAATTTGTTAGGAGGCAAGGCAATACATACGTCTATTATACTCCTGGGAGCATATGCTCCCACAAGCCACATCATCAAATATATATTAAGAAAATAAATATATGACAAATACACGCGTGAAATATATATATATATATAAATAACGAGAGTATGTGCTCTCAGGAGCACATAAGAAATTGCCCAAGGTAATGGTAGTGCAAAACAAAACACAACTAGCTCCAACAATTGTGAAAAATGTAAAATTGTAACCACAAAAATTGAGAAAACCACCACAATATTAATGAATCACACAGCAGGATACTCAACAGCTGTGTAATTCCATCCCAAAATCAAACCCTTCAATTCACATCAATCAGTCTCCCAGTCCCAGACCACACAAACGGGTTTGTCAAACTAACTATTCCGAGCATGGAAAGACAAATAGCTGCGGTTTTTAACATAGCATAAGGAGTTTGAGCGAGACCAAAATCCCCTGAACCAATACACTAAATCTCCAATTGAAATTTCAAATCAAATGACTGAATTTATACTCTTATTCAGCCTTCAATGTGTTGCCAATATCGATCACAAACCGGTACTTAACATCAACCTTGACTAGACGTTCCATGGCCGTGTTGACATAATCCATGGGGATGACTTCAATATCGGCTTTGATGTTATGCTTAGCTGCAAAATCAATCATTTCTTGTGTCTCCTTCATCCCTCCGATGCAGCTTCCGGCCACAATCTTTCTTCCTGCACGCATTTTCAGTTTAAGTTAGGAATGTACCAATATGAAACTATGTATGTACACATGGGTAACAACATCAATAAAATTCAGGACTTACCTGTGACTAAGGGAAACACTGGCATTTCAAGAGGCTTGTCTGGAAGGCCAACCATGACGAGTTTGCCATCAGTTTTCAACAGACCGAGCAATGGCAGTAGAGGATGAACTGCAGAGACAGTGTCGATTATACCATCCATTGTCCCCATAGCAGCCTAAACAAACACATCCGATATGAGTTCAACATTACAAGTGAACTTTAATCTATTTGTGAAAGATCGAGTTAATATCTCTGAGAGCTACCTGCATCTGTTCAGGTTCACGGCTAACCAGGAAAGAATCAGCACCAAGACGCTTGACAGCTTCATCCTTCTTGTTAGGCGAGGTACTAATAACAGTGACCTTAGCCCCGAAAGCCCTGGCAAATTTCACAGCCACATGACCCAACCCACCAAGTCCGACAACTCCGATATGGAGACCAGGCTTGTCGAGCTCAAAGAACCTCAAGGGGCTATAGACACTAATACCAGCACAAAGAAGAGGGGCAGTGCCATCGAGTGGCAAGTTGTCAGGAATACGAACAGCAAAGTGCTCATCGACCACCATGATGTTTGAGAAACCTCCATATGTTTTGGTTCCATCATAGTAGAAGGATCCATAGGTCAAGATCATCTTAGGGCAGTAATTCTCCTGATTCTTAGCACAACTATCACATGAACGACAGGATCCAACCATGCATCCTACCCCGACTTTGTCCCCTACTTTGAAGTTCTGAACCTTGCTTCCCACTTCTGTGACTACTCCTACAATCTCATGCCTGAAAACAACATGCATATTTCCTCATATATGTTGACATAAGGCAAGATAATGACAACCACAAGCAATTAGTTCAAATCTCTAAAATAGTACCCTACCTCCTCTTGTAAAGAATTCAAGAGCAAGAGCAAGAGCAAATTTTTTATTTTCATTGCGACCTACTTTTTTTTCTCTCAAAAAACACATATTTCAATACACTAGAATCACCGATACTTAAATAAAACTATCTCACACGATATTTTTATAAGATTAACTCTTCCTTCTATCACATTTCTATCAAAATTTGTTACTTTCAACTTATCACAAATATTTATTATTAAAATCAATCAATAATGATCAATACGTAATTATATTTCCTCCTTATGATTTTATCACTAATTAACACTCACCAATATCGCTCAAGACTAAATGGTTATAATCAACGCTTATCAACAATAAGTTACCTATAACAAGTTAAAAAAAACACGCTAATTTAACAATAATCTTCACATTCATAATTCATATAGAACTTTAACCGATGAGATCTACCTTAGTAGTTGAGATTAAGGTCCTAAGTACAGTATATCTCAGGTTCCTCCCCATTGTATTGTACTGTCTCGGTGGCTCATTTGAACCCCCAAAAAAAACATATACAACTTTAACAACAATTTCCAAAAATCCCAGATCCAAAACTCATAAACAAGAAGAAATGGGGAATAGATAGAGAGATTAAGCATACCCAGGAACAGCAGGGTAAGAAGCATTTCCCCATTCATTCTTAATGCAGTGAAGATCAGAGTGACAAATCCCACAATACAAGACCTTAAACGTTACATCCTTCTCCCCAGTTGCCCTGCAATTAAACAAAATTCATCCCAAAATTAAACACCCGTAATCTCATCAATTAATAAACAAATTAATCAATCACTACTGAGGAGCCCCCTTAATTACTCAAATTAAAAACTAATTAAGGGGAAGATTTAATTAGACATTGTACCTGCGGGAGAATCTGAAAGGAGAGAGAATTCCAGAAGGGTCTCTGGCAGCCCATCCGAATGCCTTTTGTGGGTGTTCTTCCTCAGGCGACACTGCTTTCGCCATTGTCGATTGATGATAGCCTTTTTTTTTTTTTTCCAATCGAAACGATCGAAATTCAGATGATGTAGGGTTTTTTTTTTTTTTTTTAAATATATATATACACCCCCATGAACGCTAACGTAGGCAGTCAGTCATCTTGCTCTGGTCACAGCTAGGTGAGGGAAGAGCGAGAGAGTAGGCTAGAATTAAGCCACGTTGAATATCCAGAGAAATCTGGACAAAATTCACCCTTTTTATTTAAAATGGGAAAATTGAATACTTAGTCTTAAAGTCGTTAACCGTCCTGAACTTTGGGTTAATTATTCTCAATAATTTACATTCCAAAAAAATTAAGCACAGAATGAATCGAAACTGTAGTAATTATAATAACAAGTAATTTTGTTTTATTTTATTTGGAAGCGCCCTTGGTTTGTTGAGGTATGTCTCCGCTCCCTCTTTGTTTGCTATCCGGAACCTTTTCTCTTTCTCTTTCTCTTTCTCTCACTCGATAAATGGTTTTGCAACCGTTTTCTCTATAAACCTTTTCACAAAACTGTCTTTGTGAGTCTTATGGAATCAACCTCTCTATTGGGTAGGAATACCAGTAGAGGTAAGGTTACCTACAGTTAGATCTCTCCAGACCTTGCGAAAGCGGGACCCACACTGGGAGTTTGTTGTTGTTGTTGTTGTTGTTGTTGTTGTTGTTGTTGTTTGGTCTTACATCTTCTATTTTACTGGAGTCTAACTACTGTTGACCCAATAAAGAATTTCGTTCTCCCATAACAGATTTTCTCTATTCATAAGACTTCAACCCGAGACCTTATATAAGGGGAACAAACATTAAACCGCTTGAACCAGCTTATATTAATAACATACAATTTTTTTCGAGTGTAGAATATAGATTATTAAAAATACCTAAAGCAAAATTCAAGATGGTTTTTCTTAAATTTGCTTTCTAACCTCTCAAAGCACAGATTATTAGAATTTAAGTTTCATTAAATTACGTAATCTCAATTATCAAAATCAAGCAGCTTCTTTGATTTTCTACAAGTGCATGGTTACGTGAAGCATGCTGATACTGTAATTGCCATATGGGGGGCCTCCATTTGCTGGATAATTGGAGAAAAACCGTGGGATTGGTTCGCTCAGATAAAAGTCAATGAAGGCTCCAATCAAATGTTGCCATATGGGGCGACCTCCATTTCCGGCCAATCTTAATCATCATTAGGCCTTGTAAGTGAATAATGATTTGTGGCCAATAATGATTAGCGATTAACCTAACATGATTTAGTTTAATTTGGACACGTACGTAACAAGCATACCTACTATGGTTCGGTTGTTTTCACAAAATGTGATGGAGACTCAGATTAAATGCGTTGTTCCACTTTTGTGGAATTACAACTCCTCAATTTTATTTTTTATTTTTTTTGCTGTACAAGTAAATCAGATGTTTGATAAATGATAACTAACAGTTGTTTAGATAGAGTAGTTGTTCGAAAAATTTTTAACTATTTTGACCAGGTCAAACTGTCAAAAGGCTATGTTTGGGCAAACTTAAATTATATCAGTAGAAAAGAAAAAAATCTACATATGATAAATACATAAATGTCTTTTGATCTCATGCGTTGTTAATTTAAAACATGCAATAGTTTATACGGTTTCAAAAAAAAATCTTTTTAAGTAAAGATCTTATTTTGACATTTAAGACTATGTTTCTTTGAAATAAACTTTTCATATAAAAGTTGGATAATGTTAAAGTCTTCCTTAATAATTCACAAAAAAATTATTAGTTAAAATGAACTGACAACTTTAAATATATATGCACAAAATATGCTCTAAGTTCTATTCACTAGACCAACCCTTGACAATATTCAAGTTACTAATAATTTTTGGATTGAACAAATAATATTATTGGCAAATTATTACATACACCCGAGTGCATGTATTCCTATTACCATACATATATATCCTTCACAGTGTATTTATCATATTAGCGATTATTAAGATATATTTCGCATATGTGGCTTATAGGAGTATATACTCTTTGGTATATAATATAAACTTTGTCTTTGGACCCCTTCAAGGCCTCTTTGCAGTCATTCCTTGCGTTGGGCTAATGGGCTGGGCCTGAGTCATCCTGAGAACTTTGACATTGGGCCTACTATAAAAGCTAAGATTACCAATTAAGAGGGCCAAACACTGGGCCATTTTGTTCTGATGAATTAGACTTGAAGCCCAAAAGTTAGACCCTCACTATGATGGGTATCATCAAGGGGCCATAAAGACCGGATTTTATTAGTTCTCCCACCGATGCCCATTCATTCATTCATTTGGCGATTTTGTCAATGGATAAATTGAGTTAGGTACATCAAACCCAACTTGTAAGGAAACATGATTTTACGTTTGATTAAGGCTTGTCCTCCATGTATTTTTCATGCTAGTGGCCTCTCTTCTTGACTATCAACTATTCTTTTCATGTTTGTGAGCCCCTCTTCCCCAAAACAACAAAACTTTTGGTACAATTCTTTCAAAGAACATTCGTCCTCGGGATCTATGTTCGAGGAAAATTGGAGCTGAATCATCAGTGACCGCGCAGTTGAATGATGACAATCTAAAATAACATTTTTTCTAGAATAAATATGTATCGCAATAATTACGGGTGATCTCTTGTTGACTCCAAGAGTCACATATTGATTTTGATGATAACAAATGATATAATTAGTGTTATATATGAAATTGTGAAGTGAGTTGATTTTATAATTATTCTACTTCATATATAATATCTATGGTCGGTCCAACATGCTTTAGTTTATGTTGACTCCCTCAGTGGTTAAGAAGATTCTGATGAAACACAAAATTAGTGACTTAGTTGTTGCATTAAAAAGATGTAATGTGTATTAATATAATCATAAAGAAATTATGAAGAAAATATAAAAGATTGCATGCATCTCAAATTTATTTGATGATATCAAAGATTGTATGCGTATCACATTTATTTGATTGGAAATATTGTATGCAATATTATTTAAAGGCAAAGATATCAAAAGATTAATTATGCGTGCTAGGCAAGAGACAATATGAAAAACATTATTCAAATAAAAAGGATTTTATTTGATTAAATAATTTTATCCTCGATTCTAGTCAGGACAAAATATTGTCCTTATTTGATTGGAATATTCTAGCAATATTACTTGATTGGAATATTCTTTTTGAATTTTAAACTTGATCTCATAAAGATTATATTGCATGGTTTTATTTTATTGCAATGTAATATATTTTGTTGCCAAGCTTCAAAGAGATTCAAGAAAAGAGATTGTGAGCATATACTTTCTTATTAGAGAAGATTACAAGATAAAATCAGAATATCTTTGATGAGACACTTCTTTATTGGATGATGGGAGTCACTACTTGCAAGGCTATAAATACTTATCAAAAGAGCAAGAGCAATGAGATCAAAGCAATCACACAAGCAAGTTGCAATTATACTACACTGAGCTATACATTTGTAAATTCCTTTGAGTCCTGAATTGTAATCAAACGTCTTGAGAGATCTTGAGGAATTCTTATTAAGGAGTGAATGAAGGAGTTGGTGTGGGGTTACAATTCCTCCCAAACTTAAATCAGTGGTTGATTTAAGTAGTTAAGATCTTTAGAGTGTGGTGCTCTGAAAGAAAGTGTAAAGGTTCATCTTAATAAGAAAAGTAGAGCGTTGAATCCTAGAGTTGGATAACTCTAGGCGGGGACGTAAACCTGTTGAGACCCAATCTCGTTAAAATATCCTTGAGTTTTGTCTCTCTTTTATTTCAGTTCTTACTTTGAGATTTGGTAATCTAAACCTTCATCTCTGATGGAATATTACTGTAGACGAGAAGCACAAAAAATGTTCCATATTGAAAATCTAACGTTATTTATGAGTCATTTGCTATTGAAAAAGTTTGGTGAGTGTGTATGACCAAAAGGGAGAAATCAACCATATTCTACAATGCTTCAAAGTTAACTTTGGGTGGTTGAATGTTCAGTTAGTTTTTTCATGCATGGGATACTTTTGGCTCAACTTTGGATTCTAAATTCCCACCAATAGCAGATCAATGTGCTTAAATTTTTGCAAGAACACAGCTGTATGTGATGTTAGTCTTATATTATTGAGCCATCTAATAATTGATCATTTATTCTAGCTCTTTAGTATTGAAGGTTCTCGTAAAATGTCTTCATTTTTTTTGGTAATATTCTCCTTTTTTTTGGGTCTCTCCCTCGTTTATTAATATTCTTCACTTTGCAATATTGTTTTTTTTTTAGACAAAGGTTGTATTCGGTAATATAGGTTAAAGTAGAGGTTAGTAATTTATACAACAACAACAACAACAACAACAACAACAACACCTCACAGTGTGGGTCTTGCTTTCGCTGGGTCTTGCTTTCGCGGGGTCTTAGGAGATCTAGCTGTAAGCAACCTTACCCCTACCGGTATTTCTGCCCTTAGAGAGACTGTTTCCAAGAGACCCACAGAAAAGGATTTTGAAAATAACTTAAAGAAGAAAGACTTTGTAAAAACATTTAATAGAAAAATTAAAGACACATCGTAACATAAGAACAGGAAATAAGAGGGAGATAGTATACCTTAACGACTAGAGTAGCAACCGGTGCCTTTTCCCCAAAGAAAGAACAACCTGCAAACAAACACGAAATACGAAATACGAAAAAACCACTACTAGCACGCTACCCCTGCACCCAAAAGCCAACTACTGGGAAAACTCACTGTTATCTAAAATCTTAATTTTATCCCACTACAGCTTCCTATCCTGAGCCAGGTCCTCCGTCAAACCGATAACTTTCAAATCTTCTCTAATCACCTCTTCCAAACTCTTCTTTGGTCGGCCCATTCTTCTTTTGCTTCCGGGGATGTTGATCATCTCACATCTCCTCAATGGAGCGTCCACACTCCTCCTTTTCAAAATAATTTATAGTTGTCAAAATATTATGGACAACTATTTAAAAGTGTTTGGTAAAGTAGTAGATGGGTTAGTAGTTAGAGGTTTATGTAGTGTTTTTCAAAAACTAATAAAAGTAGCTTTTAAGACCTCTACCTAGTGGTGGCATTACAAATTATAAAATTTTTCTTTTTAATTACTAAAACCTTTATTTATTGTGTGTTTTTTAGTCATTTTATATAAATTTGCTGCTTCAATAGCTACATTTGCCAAACACATTTATTTTAAATCATTCGTTAAATAGCTAACTACTAACCCCTAGTGGGTCACAGCTAATCACTAGTAAAACTGTTAACATCTAGTAAAACAGTTAACCATTACTAAAACAACTAATTTTACAGAACATGTCCAAAAAAGAACATAAGTATCACTCTTCTCAAGAGCTTCATATAATATATAACAGTTAATTATCAAATATCTTATTTCTTATTAATAATATTACATGTATTATAAAACAAAACATCTTGATAACTCATTTGATCTGAATGTCATACATAGCTCACTTGTCATTGGATGTGCTACTTAACTGAGACCCGTATGAAAATTGAGAAGTCATAGAAGACCAAAGCCTACTCTCATAATTAGACAATTATTTCAATTTTCAAATCAAAACTCGACTATTTTACAGTAGACTTATCAAAATGGGTAATTTTTCTACGGCTTTTTAAGCACTAGCAAGTCTAACATAGATCCATGCCATCCATATTATCAGATTATTATTATTATTATTATTATTATTATTATTATTATTATGTAATTTAATTAGAATCTATTGTTTTTGTTGGCCTTTTTCAATTTACCGACTTCAGCTAATTTCAAACAACTTTAACCTACTTTAACCAGCTTTAACCCACCTTCTTTAAAATTTTAATTTTTATTATTTTAATCAACTTTAACCGATCATATTAAAATATATTAACTTTAACTAATTCTAATAAAAAATATCAATTTTATTCTTTTATTAATTTCAATTTACAAAGGAAAGGACCAGGCCTTACATGGACTACCCACCTTAAAGTTATGTTATTTTTCGAAAAAAAGCATTAAAAATAAGAAACAGCCGCGAAACAAACAAATTCACTCCCTCAGCCGCCAAGCAAAAACAAAAAATGCGGGACCCACTCAACCCCCTAAACGCGGGACCCACTCTTTCTCTCTCTCGTGCCTGTCCTCTTCCGAGTTAACTCGCCACCCCCTGTCAGTCTATAACCATTAACGACCAGACACTCAATCAATCAAACACTATCAATTTCAAGATTCAATCATCCTTCATCACCTTCAACTTGTAGGGTTTTGATTGCCAAATCAATGCCACTGTTTCTAGGGTTTCAATTTCAATTGCAAATCGATTGTCTCTGACACCAGAAACCTAAACGAAATGCAGCTCTCTCTCTCTCTCTTATCCTCCTCCTTCTTCTTTGTCTTTGTATTCTCTCTCTACCTCCAGTTGTGCTTCTGCAATGGCCGCGTCTTCACCTTCGAAATGCACCACAGATACTCCGAGCAAGTCAAGATTTGGTCAAGATCAAGATCAACTAACTCTACCACCAACCACCACTGGCCGGAGAAAGGCTCCTTTGAGTACTACGCCGATTTGGCGGCGCGAGATCGGATTCTTCGTGGCCGGAAAATCTCCGAAATTGAAGAGCCGGTCACTTTTTCCGACGGAAATGCCTCGTTTCGGATTAGCTCTTTGGGATTGTACGCTTGATTTTGTCTTCACTTAATTAGTTCAATTTTTGAAGAGTAGGTTAATTTCAAATTTCAGTTGGATTGAGTCATGTTTGTTTGTGTTGTTTGTAGTTTGCATTATACGACGGTGACGTTGGGGACGCCGGGAATGAAGTTCTTGGTGGCTCTGGATACTGGGAGTGATCTATTCTGGGTGCCCTGTGATTGTACCAGATGTGCCCCAATTCAGAGTTCAACTTATGGCTCTGTAAGCTTTCACTTCCTTTATAATTCCAAGTTATTCAGTATTTTGAGACCTTGTGTTTGTCATAATTCCAGTTTTGAAATGCATACTCTCTGAATTTGCTAGCAAAAACTAGGTCAGTTTGTGGGTTTAAATCCGGTCTTTTAGGGTGGGAGGGGGTATGGAAGAGTAGTTTACTTCACTGTGTAGCAGGCCGTAGCACAAGTGTTTGGATGTGAACAGGGTCTCTTTCTTTTATCCTTCTGATTGGAAGACTCCGTTATTTTGTGGATAGGAATTCCATTCTGTGCACACATTGCTACCTTTTAGGAGAAAGCAGTGTGTCTTGGTCATCCGTGTCTACATCCATGAGTAATGAAACATCGGCAATGTCTTTATGAACAAGCTGGCGCATGAATACGATTGTGCCTCCATAATGACAGCGGATACCCATTTCTCAAAAAGCTTAGAGTTGAATTGAGGGACAATTATCATGTGGCTCATGTTGCCGACTCTTAAATAGGAAACATCATATCAGTTCAAAATGGCAGTTTGTAATTAATGTGGAATAGATTTGACAAAAAAAAAATAATACGGAACAGATTAGAGTTCTTATAATCATGATGCGTCTGCTGATTAGGTCTTGGCCTAATGATTAAGATCAAGATCCTGTTTATATTGGGTTGCAAGTTTGATTCTTCCTTATTATATAGTATTGTTGCTATGTTTGTGCTCATTCAAATTTGGGGAAAAGAAGAGGAAAGTGGTTACCATGGGGTTTATCTGTCTTTATAAACCATAATCTTGGATACAACTATTATGAACAGTGTGAACAGTGATAGTGTAAGAACCTGAAATCAAATTTCAAGCTGCGTGATATGTTAAAAGTAAACTTGCTTGTAATCTAGGTACATTAGGGGAGTGACTAACGAGTTATGACAACATAGTGAAAATCTGAGCGTCTTGTTCAGGTTTCTTCTTCAGATGTCAAAGTCATCCATGAAAGATAAGATTTCTGTGCAAATCTCATCACTGACCTTTATATTTCTTCCATAAAAGAATTATCCACTTAAGACAGGATACATGAAAGCTTTCTTCCTTATCCTTATATAGCTATTGTTGATCTACTATTGGTAAACTTGTATGGTGTACCGTTGCCTGTGAGGTTGCATCTAGATTCTATGCTTCTGAAGTCTGAACATGTCATGTGTTGCTTTCCTTCCACGCGCCAAGGGAAACTCATAATTTATAGCGCTACCCAGGATTTTGAGCTTAGCATATACGACCCTAAAGCATCATCCACTGGCAAAAAGGTCTCGTGCAACAACATCTTGTGTCAACATCGTAGTAAATGCTTGGGGGCATTCAGTCATTGCCCTTATGTAATCTCATATGTCTCTGCTGAGACCTCAACGTCTGGAATTTTAATGGAAGATGTCCTGCACTTGACTACGGAAGAACGCCATCGGGAATTGGTTGAGGCATACATCACATTTGGGTGAGTATCCCTATTGTATATCTACTTGTGCATCAGTTTGAATAAGGAACCTGTCTCGAGAATAATATTTCTGCCCCCTCTCGAGAATAGCAATGCATGATTGGTAATCAGTTGTCATGACTTAGACAGCTTGAAATACAATTGAGCTTGGATCAGGAAAAGTGGTTCTGCCTAAACAGTGCTATAAACAATGCTCAGTAAGAAAGCTACGTGTTGGTTGCTATGTGGCAACTGTAGGATGAATTTAGTCTGGCTATGCATTAACACATTCAAATTTTATCATCCCTCAAGATAGGTTTTAGTTCGACAACCCTTCCATACATAAGATTGACTTGGATCATGTTCTTCTGTAGTATTCAAATCTCAAATAGGTTCTTGCAGCTGTGGACAGGTTCAGACTGGTTCATTCCTAGATGCTGCAGCGCCCAACGGTTTATTTGGACTTGGTATGGAGAATATATCTGTACCCAGCATATTAGCAAGAGAAGGTTTTATTGCAGATTCCTTTTCCATGTGTTTTGGACGTGATGGAGTTGGAAGGATTAGCTTTGGAGACATGGGAACCCGAGAGCAGCAGGAGACCCCATTAAATGTGAATTCCTTACAGTAAGTGGTAATTTTCCACGTACTTAATGCTACCTTGTTTGTCCGTGAGTTTGTTCTGGTGGTCATGAATGAGAATGACACTTTAGTTGTGGGTAATCTGGTATTTACTTTTTACAGTCCTACCTACAACATAACGGTGACTCAAATTCAGGTTGGAACCGTCGTCAGTGGTGTGGAATTTACAGCTCTCTTTGATTCCGGGACATCGTTTACATACCTAATTGACCCAGCTTATACTAAGCTTTCAAGAAGTGTAAGCAGTTTTGATGATTCATTTTCCCTGCATAATCTGTCATGCTATGTACACGTTTGTTTTATAATATGTTGTTTTTCTCTTCCTTTGGCAGTTTGATTCACAAATCAAAGATACAAGGCGTCCTGCGGATACAAGAATCCCCTTCGAGTATTGCTACAATATGAGGCATGCTTCTCTGTGTCTTAATAAAATAGAAATCTCTGTTGTGTAGTGCTCCTCTCTTTACATTTTGTTATCCTTTCAATTGGCAGACCTGATTCAAATACAAGTTCACTACCTAGCATGAGTCTTTCTTTCCAAGGGGGAAGCCATTATACTGTTTTCGATCCCATCATAGTTATTTCAGCTGAGGTATGCATCCTGTTCAGTTCTTCTCACTTGCTTTGAATGCTAACCCAACAAATGGTAAATAAACAACTTATCAATCTGCCATTATAATGCAACGTTGTGTTTTTTGGTTGCAGAGTGAACTTCTTTATTGTCTTGCTGTTGTCAGAAGTACAGAGCTCAATATTATAGGACGTGAGTCATTTGTTGGCAAGTGAATATTTTTTTTACTGCTTTTTGGGTAGGATGCATGCTAATCAAAATCGTTAAGACTATGAAAACTTGGCCGAGAAAAGGATAGATTGACCACAGTTGCTCCCCTGCTCCCCTCCCAAAAAAATTTCTTGATTACGCCTTTAGTTGACGGAAGCTGTTCAGACTTGGGCTAGCACAAGGCATTATTCACATAAGAAATGTGATGGATCAGTTCTAATTCATAAGCTCATATGATGCTTTTTGCAGAAAACTTCATGACTGGATACCGCATAGTGTTTGACAGAGAGAAATTTATCCTCGGATGGCAAAATTCCAACTGTAGGCTTACGTCCATTTCTTATCATTTTCCCGTCTCTAGCTCTAATCAAATAGTGTTCTAAGCCATGGTCACTATGACATTGCTTCAGGTTATGACATTCAAGTTCTGGACAACCCTGAAGAAGGCAATGCCACGATGGTTCCTCCTGCGATAGCTGCACAGCCTGATAACAGAACGGGGGATGCAGCAAGACGCATGCCTCGCAGTTCAGCAGCTTCACCAAGCTCTCCCTGCCATTCTTGTGAAGTTCTCGCTTCCTTTATTTCCTTCCTGTGCGTAGTATTCTTTATGTTGGATACTTTCTAGAGTTGCCCTATTTGCTCATCTCTCAACTCGTCATAGGTGCTCCAGAAAAGAAAGCTTTGATTCTTTTTTGGCCTTCCTATCCCTGTGTACTGTAAATTTGTAGGAAGTCTCGGATGCCTACATGGTAAATCTCAGCTGTATCATCATTCATCCATGAAAAACAGGCTACTGGCCGCCACATTGTCAGTTTTGCAAATAAGCATTTTGCAAATGATGGGGTGTTTCTTCTCTCTCTTTTTTATTTTTTTTTTGGTTGTGGGTTTTGGGGGGGGGGGGGGCCACCAGTAGCTGACAACCAACCGCCCTCTCTACCCCACCTTTTTTTTTGGTGATTATGTTTGACTTTGACATGTGTTGCTAAGATGATCTATCTTGTTCCTCTTTCCAATTTCCATTCCTCGCTTCTGGAAGCAAAACTCTACCCTTCGAGAAGGACGATGGTGGCGAACCAAGCAGATTCGTTTGCCAAGTCTTTCTTTCTAGGCCGTGGACTCATCTCGCCTCAATCCAACTCCTGTGTTGTTTGAGTATTGCAATTATTTAACACAACAACTCCTTTCAGACTTTCAGTGTAGACCGTAGATGCCGCTTTTGCAAGGATTGGGTAGATTCAAATATTGACAGCCTTATCCCTTCAGACTTCTCTGCCTTGAGAGAGGACGATTCCCATATACCCACATAAATTGATTTAATAATTAAAACAGTTATTGGTGTAAAAAAAACTTTTACTATTAATAGTAAAATTATTTAAACTAAATCCCATGCTTGTTTGGGAGAGAGGGATGACCAATAGAAAGGCATGAAAGGGTGGCCTCCTCATAGAATCATATCGAGACGTGGGTGGACAAAATTTTAGGTGAATATACTCTTGATCTAAGAGAACTTCAATATGTAAGCAAGCAATGGGTCTTCATGAAATTAACTTTTAGATGAACTTTGAATCTAAGAGATCGAAACAAAACTAAATAAAATTCAAGATAATCTGCATTGATATTACAAGATTCTGATCCAAGATAATCTGTATTGGTATGATGGTATCACAAGATTCTATTATAAATAAGTAATACAGATTCTTTTATACTACTTCATCCTCATTCAAGAATTTTAATCAAAATAATCATTACTTTTTTTAAAAAAAAATTACAAAATAGTCATTACTCATACATCCCAATTTATTATAAAAATATCATTTGAATATTCGGAGTTGGGTGGGAAATTAAGCTGAAAAATGGAAAAATGAATGGCTAGTTATCATGACAAATTTGATTGCATATGAGTGTATGTCATCAATAATCCCGCACATACAACACTAATAACACGCTTTCTAACACATACAAAGTACTTAATTTATTATAAAAATATCTCATTGTAATTAATTAATGTTAAATTCCAATAATTCCTTGCATATGTCACGCAAGCGTTGCACGATCTAAGCTCAAGTGCTCAACCCAGGTCTATGTTTTGTCAAAAAAAGCTTTGCGTGTTCAAATATGAGACTTATTTTGGGTGATAAGACATTGAATTTTATGTTCAACTGTATGACTTAAACTATGGAGATTAGGTGGGGAAGGAGTGGCCAATTTCAACTACAGTACTGTCTGGGTTTAGGAAATTTGGTCTACAATCCAATCAACCACTCCTCACCCATCCAATTTGATTTTGTCAATGCTAAATTAGCATTTGACTTCTTTTTATTTTATTTATATTACATCAATGATATACTTTTTTTTTAACCACGACATTTTAATCGATATTTTTCAGCAGTTAAACAATACAGTTAATATTTTTCATCACTAGAACAATTTCAACAGTTTGAATAGGAAAGATTAAAATGGGCTCAAATTCATATTTGGAGCACGACATTCCATCATTTGGCCAACATTTTTCTCCCTACTATCATTTAATTGATATTTTTTACCATTTTAAACAATTCAGTTGATGGTTTTTCCCTACTAAACTAATTTTAACGATTTATATCAAAACTTGATTATTTGATAGAAAATATTAAAACACGTTCAAATATAAATTTTAAGTTCAATATTCCTTCATTCGATCAACATTTATCTCTGCTACTATCATTTAGTCGATATTTTTCGCCACTTAAAAAATTCAGTTGATATTTTTCTTTTTTCTATGAAAAATGATTTATCTTGTACCAAAGGACGGAAAATGTGACATCAAAATCAATTTTCCTTGAAAAAACATTTTCCATGAAAAATTATTTTCTGAACTTCTAACCAAACACTACCTTATATTACATCAATGATATACCTTCCCCCCCCCCCCCTTTTTATGATATCGTTTGAGGAGTAATCTAATAATTGGAATATACACTATAGCGTATTTTAGTTTGGTAAGTGACCTACTTAATTAGGCTCCCTGTTATATGATGGTGAAGTCACTAATAACTTGGCATAAACTCAATAGCAAAGGTCGATTCAAGTGGTTTGACACTTGTTCTCTCTAAGTACAGTCTCGGGTTTGAGTCTTGTTAATGGAGAAAGTTTGTGATGGAAGAGCGCTACCTGTTATTGGGCCAACAGTAGCTCAACTCTAGTGAAATAGAGAATTTAAGACCAAAAAAAAAAAAACTCAGCATCGAGTACCATAAAACTAATGAAACTAGAATTAGAGCGATTTACAACACTAGAATTAGAGGTTGCAGAGATTTACAAAAGTCTTCAGAACAATGTTTTATTGAAACATAATAATTAGGGTTTAAACATAATTGACATACTTAGAGCATTCCCAACAGAGTTCCGGTTCTTGGAACTCTGGCTTGCCACGTCAGCAAAAGTTCAACAATTTTGGAACTTGCATTCCATCACTTCTCCAACAAATGGAACTCAATTTTAATCATCCAATAAAAATATTTATCATAGACCCACTTTATAACACACAACCTATTTTTTTAATCATATAAAAATTATATATTACTTCAAAAAAAAAACAAAAAAAAAACAAAAAATTATCAAAGTTTACACGCATGGAGGAACTCCCACAGATTCCTCCATGCGTGTCACACCCATTTCCCCCTTGCTGCCAGAGAACATTTGGCACGCATGTGACACGCGGGTCCCATCCATGTCTCGCGTGTCATCTGCTGCCCATGCTCTTAATAAACTGTACATCGTGCTTGCTTGGAACACTGAGCAACCCAGTTACCCAGCTTGTTGAAAATACTAAGTAATATGTACTAATTATTTACTATAGGGCCTTTTATGTTTGCATGATCTGCAGAAAAGAAATTTCACTGATAATATATCATATAAACGCCATTTTTGGTTTAGGATTACAATTTGGTGTAATTAGTGACTTAAAAGTATAAAATTTTCAAACAGTTGTCTTTTTCGTTGATTAAGTTAGATCTCGAAAGTAACATATCTAATGAATTAGTCCACCTTTAGGTTGCTGTCAAAATGTATGACTGGGAGGACAAAGATGGGTAATATCTTATTTTAGATGCAAGTTATGTAACAGTATATTATAATAACAACAATTCTCAGTGTAGATCTCACTTTTGCAGAGTTTGAAGAGACACAGATATAAATAGTTTTACCTCTTCAAGCATCTCTACTCTCAAATTGTTGAAACTACTCCTAGTGTAAGTGATGTACAATATATTGAATTGGTTGATTTTGCTATAAGTTACAACTTTAAGTAACTAAAAAAGGTTGTTATATGATAGTTGAAACTACTTAAAATTATTACCTATAAATTAAATTGCTTAACTCTACTTGAAAATCTTATTACAAAAAACACTAATTTCAATTATGAAGAAGCAATCACACTAATTAAGCATATGTCAAAAGTAGGGATGGGCCATGGACCGGGTTAGGCCGGATTGGGTCAGCCCATTAACTAAACGGGTTGGGGCGGGCTTAGGATGTTTGTTAATGGGCCAGGCTGGGTTATAGGCCAAATGAGTCCGATCCGCCCATGGCCCGCCCGTTACCACCTAAAGAGTATTTTTTGTGAGTTAATTTTTCAACTAATGTCTTTGTAATTTTCCAACTAAATTAAACTAGTCCAAATTCAAAGTTAGAAAATACACAACCAAGTTAATAAATGGGTCAGATGAGGTCGCTCCATAGGCGGCCCGTTTAAAAACATAACAAACTTGCGCAAAAAACGGTGTGTAATAATTATTATTATGTGCAAAGTATTGGTAATAAGTTTAACTAATTAAAATATGTAAACTAGTGTGTTAATTAGGTTGAAAAAAATAATAGGTCACTAAACGGGTCATTAACAGACTGGACTGGCGTCTTAATGGGTTGACCCATTATTACCCCAGTCCATTATTGACCCGACTTTTTATCAATCCTATTTTAAATAGACTGATCACTGATTGAATCCAATAAATATCCAATTCATTGTCCACCCCTAGTCAAAAGTCTTCCCTTTTTGGTCAAATTAAAAAAGCTTTAATTTACAAAGGAAATTGTGTGAAAGGTTTCTTTCATATGTAGATTGACCCAACGACCTTAGAGTTGATTTATTTATGGGTTTAATTGACATGACTTGAAACAAAACTACCCACCAAAAAAAAGGAGCTAAAGTCTATATTAAAAAATGGGGGTGGGTATTTACTATTTTTCCTCCTAATTGGGCCCCACCTCTCTGTGTAATTTTTTACCAAAACCCCCTCTACCCCTTCTCCCACGTCCCCAAAGAAACAAATATATACACCTCCCATCCCTCCTCCTCTCCCTGTCTCTCTCTCTCTGCCCTCGTTCTCTCTCTAACCAAGCCTTGTTCTTGTGGGGGTTATTTATTTTATTTTATTTTATTTATGTCATTTTGAAAAACATTGTTAATTAAAATTCTTTTTCCCAAAAGAAGCCCAAAAAATGGGTATTATTAGATGTACCGGGGCAAATACTAGTACAGGAGTTCTCGCAGGAGGAACACGTGGCGTGCTACTATTGGTGTTAATCCTGGGCTGGGCGGCTCGGCCTAGCTGGGGGTACGGTACATTCGGGTTCCCAATCCACCATAGATTCTCGGATCCCGTTAAGAAGATTCTAGACGTCGACGCTGGCGCCGGTGACAACCTCCCGGAGAAAGGCTCCGCCGCCTACTTCGCCGCCTTGGCCCACCGCGATCTCGTCTTTCACGGCCGCCGCCTCGCAGCCTCCTCCACCGCCGATCGCAGTACTCCTCTTACCTTCTCCGCCGGCAACACCACCTACCGCATCAGCATCTTCGGATTGTACTCTCTCTCTCTCTCTCTCTCTCTAGTAGTTGCTATCTTCTTTTTTTTTTCTTTTTTTTTGGGGGGGCGGGGAAATGGAGAATTCTGGATTGTGCATAGCTGAGGTTGTTCAGCCGAGCTGAATTTTATGATTTGCCTTTTAATTTTCCGTTAGGGAAAAAAAAAGGGAAAGAAAAAGGTGGGAGTGGTTATAATAGTGGTTATGTGAACTTTCTTTTAATCAGAATGCGGTAACCAAAAAGAAAGAAAGAAAAAGAAAAAAGAAAAAAGAAAAAAAAAAGGGAGTTAGAAAATTCGTGAGAGAGTGTCAAGGGTCAACGTTCAAAACTAAAGTCAAGTATGAGTATCACACGTTTAGATTTAGATTTAAAACCGAGTATATTCTGAATTTTCAACACGTAAATAGTATACACGCATTGATTACTTTTTGAAAAAAATAAATAAATTAGTTGTGGGTTTAATGGTGGCACATGAGTGCTAATATATGCAATATAACAAGGGTCTGTTTTTTTCGTAGGTAAATTAAAGTGGATAAAATGATAAAGAAGGTTGAGATATGTTAAAGTAGGCTGAGGTGGATTGAAGTAAGTTGAAGTGGGTTGAATTTTTTTCAATGTGATAAATTAAACTTGATTAAAATAGTAAAAATTGGTTGAAATGGGTTAAAGTAGATTGACATACGTTAAAGTGAGTTGAAGTTGGTATTTTAGGATTGACCTACGATAACAACAGGCCTAAGAGATGTGTTGTCATAGTTCGTCGTCGATAACTAGCTGATTTTAGTTGTTGTCTATGTATGATTCTTCGGGGCATTTTGAAGTATCGCGGGTACGTTTTAATTAAGGGGTTGTGTAGAATGTCTAGTAACTGCGTATTTTAGTTATATTTTGTATATCTATGACTAAGTAATAATCGAGGAAAAAAGGGGATCGAGCTTAAGATATATGCGCCATAAAAGCCGGAGAAATTTAAAGAGAAAGCCAAAAAAAAAAAACAGAAAAGGAAAGAAAGAAAAAAAGTGTGTCTAATGTTAGTTAGCTTTTCAGGGGATTTTGTGCATAGGATGCCCATAATCTTACTCAATTAGAAGAGAAAGAAAAGGGTGGCCCGTTGTTTTTTTCACTTGATTCTTTTTAGTCCTTTTGAATGTGATGCTGCACCTTGAAAATTGAGTTCCTTATTCTTTTGTCTTTTTGTTTCTTCAAATTTTGACTAAGTTTTTTTTTTTTTTTTTCCAGCTTGCATTATGCAAATGTAACTCTAGGCACACCTGGATTGTCATTTCTGGTGGCTCTTGATACTGGGAGTGATCTCTTCTGGGTACCTTGTGACTGTGTT
>JACYFF010031956.1:107989996-108039318 GCA_017589665.1 Selenicereus undatus | reverse complement strand
TATTATTATTGTTATTATTATTATAATAATAATAATTATTATTATTATAATAATTATAATAATAATAATTAATATATTATAACAATAATAATAATAATAATTATTATTATTATAATTATAATAATTATTATAATTATAATAATTATTATTATTATTATAATTATTATTATAATTATAATAATAATAATTATTATAATTATTATTATAATTATAATAATAATAATTATTATTATAACAATAATAACAATAATACTAATACTACTACTACTACTACTACTACTACAATTATAATAATAATAATAATAATAATAATAATAATAATAATAATAGTTGTAGTAGTAGTAGTAGCAACAACAACAATAATGTTGAACCCTGGGGATGAAAGCTTGAAACCCCCCAATAATGGGAGGGTTCAAGTTCCAGGAGTTTATGGAGGAACTTGATTCCCCCAGGTATCAAGTTCCTTTTTCCAAATTTATCACCAAACATTAAGGAATGGAACTTGAACCCTGAGGATTCAAGTCCCCAACCCTTTTTTGCTCACCAAACACCCCCTTATAGTGGGATCATGAGGGTTGTTTATAGTATTCAAGGGTCTCTGAGGTAGTTTTGCGTGGGATGAAGGGTCCAAAAAAGCCTCGAAAGGTGTACAATTTTAGCCCAAAATTCTGTTCTCTGTATGTGTAGGTGAGTGGTTAAACAGCTTCGTGTTGGCTTTGCCACACTTTTGATAGTGAAGTGTAAGGTTGCCTACATGTGGATCTTCCTAGACCCCACAAAAGTAGGACTCACATTGGCTGTTATATTGCTTTGAATAGTCAAATCATCCTCTGTCATTATGGAGGAATCCTGATAATTTGGCTTTCCTTCTCATTGCAGATAGACTTTGAGATTTACAGCTTAAATACCTCATCCACGGGGTCCAAGGTTCCTTGCAGCAGTTCGCTTTGTGGACATCACTCAAGGTGTGCAGCATCACCCGAGACCTGCCCGTACCGAGTCATGTATCTCTCAGCCAACACTTCCTCTTCTGGATACTTAGTAGAGGATGTTTTGCATCTAACTGCAGATGATAATCCATCTGAACCCGTAAATGCGAAAATTCCTTTTGGGTAAGTTGGCACTTCTTCATGAACATTGCCTTTGTTTTGGAACTTGACTTAGAACGGTTGAAATATATATATTTCATCTGTTTAAGCATTGTGAGACAAAAGGGTGATCTAAACGGATTGATTGCAGATGTGGCAAGGCCCAGACTGGTTCATTTTTGAATGGCGGAGCTCCAAATGGCTTACTTGGGCTTGGTCTTGATAGTGTATCCGTGCCTAGCATTTTAGCCCGTGAGAACATTGCTGCGGATTCTTTCTCTATGTGTTTTGGAGATGATGGGACTGGGAGAATTACTTTTGGAGATAAAGGCAGTTCAGATCAGGGTGAAACACCATTTAATCTTAGACAGCCGAAGTAAGTGATATCTGTCTTCTATGTACTTTTTATCAAGGTAATTATCGGTTTGAAAAATATTTTCCCATATGAAAACATACTAACCATTCTGTTCTTTCACACCCCCTCCCCTCCTTTTTTACCAGTCCACATTACAATATTAGCATAGCTCAGATAAGCGTGGGAGCAAATGTATCTAAGACAGATGGTATTTCTGCAATTTTTGACTCGGGCACTTCGTTCACGTACTTAAATGATCCAGCTTATTCACTGATTACGGAAAGCGTAAGTTCCTAAAACCTCTGGCTTGTGATACTGATTTCCGTGTTCAAAGTACTGAAAGTGTGGCTTCTTCACACAGTTTGATGCCCAGGTAAAAGATAGTAGGTATACATCTGATCCCAGCATTCCTTTTGAGTACTGCTATGATCTCAGGTCAGTATAGCTATGTCATGCGACGATTGCGCTAATTATTTATGCATCTCATTATTTTCCTTCCCAATGAAGCATTGACCGAGACTGAAATATGCAGTTCACCCCAGAGTAACCTGAATATACCCCCGATCAATCTGACCATGCAAGGTGGAGATCCATTTTATGTAATTGATCCGACAGTGACAGTTTCTACTGAGGTAATAACCTGCCAAATATGATACCAGTTCTTGTTTCTACTGAAGTCGCAAATCTGAAATGTTCTCCCCTAATTTTCAGAGCGGTGGAGATGTGTACTGCTTGGGAATTGTGAAAAGTGACGATGTTAATATCATTGGACGTGAGTAGCTGTTCCTTTTTCGGGTTACTGTTTTGAATCTGCTCAAAACCAGCTCTCATTTTCTTCCCCTTCCTTTTCAGAGAACTTCATGACTGGCTACCGTGTAGTTTTTGATCGCGAGAGGACGGTGCTAGGCTGGAAGCCATCCAACTGTGAGTACTATGTTCCTCTGATACAAACTCCCGAACACCTCCCCCCCCCCCCCCCTCTCTTCCCCCAACCCGGCAGGAAAAAAGAGAAAAAGAATGCTATTTGTCACAAAAACATATATATGACAAATTAAGAGATTTGTTCTATGAATTTCCCATCTACTATATACCTATGCATTTTTTCACAATGGGGCTGACAATACTCTTGACCATTCGTCAGGCAATGAAGCATTGGACTCGAACACACTACCGATAAGTCCTCAGAGCTCTACACAAAATCCTCCGATATCTTCTATTGAACCCGAAGCCACTGCCAGAAATACTTCTCATATTTCCGGGGCATCCGCATCCCATTTAAATCCCTGGAGTTTCAGACTTGTTTGTGTCATTCTGATGGTCTTCATGTCGAATTCTTTGACCATTCATTCTTTCCATATGACATGAGAGAGGCGTTTTCGAGACTGCACGTAGAGTTACATTATTGATTGTTTGAGGATTTACAATTGGAAGGTGGGGGTGCTGATTTGACCCAAAATCTGTTCTGTCCCTTCCAAGCTTTTGTTACAGTTATTTTTAGGCCTTGTATTGTAAATATGATTTTGGCTACTTTTCTAGCTCTGTATACCAATCAGATATATATTATATATTGTACTTTCACGCATAATTATAAGATTTGATTTTAGGTTCCATCTCTTTCTCTATCAGCTATTTTTTTAGGTGAAAAGTCATTGAATTATTTGAATTGGGTTGTTTCTGAGGCTTTTCTCCTTCTAAGTTATTAAAATCCAGTTATGAGCCCCTTGAATACATAGATGAGGTCTAAATACAAATTATATATATCTAGGGTCCTGCCTAAGTGGGACGTAGAGGATAGTTATAGTAGTATAGCCCTTAAATTACCGAGAGTTCGATTCCATTAGACCTCGGATACTTGTCGACTACCTTTTTTAGGTAAGTGGGCCCAACCCACTAGACTCCTATCTCATGGTACATAGCGGGCCATAACAGGTTAGGGAGGGGATGTCAAAGCCGGGACAAAAAGCCAGGAATACAAACCCACCCATACAATTCGTTGCACAGAGCATAATTGCGCCAACATCGAACCTGGGCGGGTGGTAGGTGCTACGAGGACCACACAGGCCAACGCATCTTCAACGGATACTTGTTGACTACCTATCATAGACTCAAGTTGTGACCGTTCCGCGACCAACTTGATCGTGACCCGACATCGGTGAAATGAAACACAATTGCTGCATTAGACAGATTCTGATGTGTCGCGACCGAAACTATATTTTGAATAATTGCAGTACCCATTACTCATCAAAGGAAAGCATAGGACAATTTAATGGCGGATGAACTAAATCCATGTTGAACGCACAAGTTGTTTGATTGAATTTTTCAACTATTTATAAAGGGACATTTTATGTAGATTATATCTCTCGTTGATGAACGTGTTAATGGTTGACCAGGTATTGCTCCGTAGAACACCATTGCCTTTGACTTGCCAAAGTAACATGCACCAAGTCAAAGTCTAATAAAATGTGTTGCTTCTGGACATGCTGGCTTGTTATCTTCCTGTATGTTATGAAGCATCAACCTGACATTTTAATATTACTTTTTCTTATTCTCACAAGATTTTGATATTCCTTTTATTCAACAATGTAGAACAAAATAAATATTATTTCTAACAAGTCAAATTAACCCATTTTGTGGCTCTATAATTTCAGTTGTTTTCTTCCTGTATGATGTTTGAGGTTGTGGACATTACTAGGAATTGAAGATGTGTAGGTCAGGTTATTATGCCATCGTGGTGCTGTTTTTCTTGTGGGGTTGGGTTTGGGAGCCGAGTCATGGGTCTGGGTTTGGGTCATTCGGTTTTGACATCCATCATAGGTTCTCTGAGCCTGTCAAAGCCATGTTGAAGGTTGATGGTGAGCTACCTGAGATGGGAACGGTTGACTTCTACACTGCCATGGTTCATCGCGATCGGTTCTTCCATAGCCGGAGATTAGCCGGGGGTAAACCTGATGATCTTACCACTCTCACCTTTGTTGATGGCAATCTCACTGTCAATATCCCTGCCCTTGGATTGTATGCTTTCTCATCCCTGGTATCTCTTTCTATTTATACCCGCTTGCATTAGCACGAGAACTAGAGGTGGTAAACAGGTCATTCAAGTTGGATTTGCCTAATGTAATTCATATTGGGTTAGACAATGTTCGAGGTTAGGTCCATTTTAGATATTTGGAATGAGAAAAAAACCATTGTTGGTTCGACAAAATTTCGTTTCAATTCGAAGCCAAAATTGGCTTGCATTTAGTCTTAGGTAAGAAAGAAAATGCGATCAGTATTGATCAGACAGATTGTGGGTCAACCAGGTTGCAGATTAAATGTGGGTTGCCTTGGGTATTTGCTCTAGTTTCGCACGGTTCGAGTTGGGCAAGTATGGCAATTACTACCAAATATCAGTCAAAATCACCAATTTGTTTAGCATATAATTCAATCTATGGCAAAGGATGGGATGATGTTGATTCGACAATAACTGGAACCTAGCGTTGCTTCAGGAAACCTTTCATATAGACTCCACTTATGCTGTATAATGAGTCTTTTTAGTGATTTAGTCTGTTCCTCTTTGCCTTCACCATTTCTTGTGTTGTTATCTTTCAGTTTATACTATGCAAATGTCTCTGTTGGGACACCAGCTTCATGGTATCTTGTGGCTCTTGACACTGGCAGTGGACTGTTTTGGCTACCATGCGATTGTACCTCTGACTGCACAAAAGTTTTAGAACTTGCTCCTACTGTGGTATGCCATGCCTATTTTCTTCCGCTTTGTGTACAAGACAGTCACTTTGCTAGTCGGGGATAAGACTGCATAGGTTCATACCTTTCTAGGCTCCGCTTTAGGAGCCTTTAGCGGGTGGTGGTTGTCAAGGGTTAAGGCTGAATAAGTTCATAGCTAAACTTTTTGGTTTAAATTTGAATATGTGTAAAGTTGGCTAAAAACATTTGAATCATTTGCTTCCTTATGTCTTCGAGGTTTTCAGGCAGTGGAGCTCAACATGTATAGCCTAAAAGCATCATCCACCGGAAAGCAGCTCTCCTGCCAGAGCCCTCTCTGTTTGAACAGCGTAAGCTGCTCCCCGTGCCCCTACTCGATCACTTATCTCTCACAGAACACATCATCTACAGGTTACTTAGTTGGGGATGTCTTGCATCTAACCACCGATGCTGATCCTTCTGCCATTACAGATGCCAGGATCACTTTTGGGTATGCACCAACAAGCATAAAGTTCACAGTGATCTCTTATTAGATAGATACAACATCTCTCTAACTCAAGTATACATTTGGAGTACAGTTTGGTTTGGTCTGATTATTACTATGACACTTGATGGTGATCGATGTAAGTTCTCTTGCTTGCAGTTGTGGTGTCAAACAGACAGGTTCTTTATTAGAAACCACAGCTCCCACTGGTCTACTTGGGCTCAGCATGGATGACATATCGGTGCCTAGCATGTTAGCACAGATGAACCTTGTTGCCAATTCTTTTTCCATGTGTTTTACCACACGAGACACTCAAGGCATAGGTAGGATCAGTTTTGGAGATAAAGGAAGTAGCGACCAAAGTGAAACACCGTTCAATCCTGATCCAATTAGGTAAGTCATTACCTATGTGTCCATTCAGGGGAAATCGAAAGCGTAAGAATGCTATTCTGAGAAGTTTTGAACTTACTGTCATGTAACATTGTCAAACAGTCTATATAATGTCAGCATAACTCATATTTCTGTGGGAAGCAATGTCTCTGATACACAATTCAGTGCATTTTTCGACACCGGCTCTTCATTTACCGTCTTGACTGACCCAGCTTACACAATTGTTTCTGAATTGGCAAGTTTCTCATGGGATACCCTCTTAATCATATTTAACAAATCGGACAGACTTAGGATTCGAGTTTGACTTTGTACACTCCCCTTTGCAGTTTGATTCTCAGACCAATGATGGAAGAATGATCCAAAATCCAGGGATGCCTTTCAAGTATTGTTACCGGACAAGGTGGGTAATCAATGATCATTCTTTTTTCTTCATTGTACTTTGATTTCATCCATTGAAGACGACCCCAATGATGCAGTACAAGCCTGAAATACTCGAGAATTCCTGCCATTAATCTGACAATGAAAGGTGGACATCAGTTCACTGTTAAGCAGCCAGCAATTGTGATGCCCTTGCCGGTAATTCTCCAACTTAAATTAGATGTGTTCATCGAGGCCTTTTCGTGTTATGGCTAATGACATGCCTGTTTATGTGTGGTCAATCTGATCTAAAAGGATGGAAAGGGTATCTATTGTTTGGCGGTCGTCAAGTCTAGTGACCTGGATCTTGAGAAGGATGTGAATGTAATTGGAGGTAAGCATCAGCCTATTCATGACATTGACTGCATTTTCTTGACAAGCTTACTGAACAAACATACAGCATAGTCAAATATGACTTGAACCTTAAACAACCCAACCTAAACCCGAGCCAAACCAGAACAATGGCTGTCAGCATATTGAGAGGCCGAAGTTTGTCATTCACTCTAATCTCTTACATTTTGGTTCATTATCAAGCAGAGAACTTCATGACTGGCTATCGAGTGGTTTTTGATCGCGAGAAGATGGTGCTGGGGTGGAAGGCCTCTAACTGTAAGTAGTGCTCTCCAACAAATTTGTACCCGCTTCTGTACAAGCGTTTTTCGGGGGTTTAACAAGCAGAGATTTGTGATGCATCAGGTGATGAAGCAACAATTCCTGGAACGCGATCAAGATCAAACGTGTCATCAGCTTCAAAACATTACTGTCTTATGATTGCCATTTCTCTTTTGGTTCAAATTCTATCCCTTTATCTGACAATCATTTGAATTAGTGTTCTAGTAGCTTGAGCTGATGATAGCTTGTGTAACATTTTTTGACCCTCTTATTGTTGTAAAGATGGTATGTCATGTCTCTGGCTGTGTATTTCAGAATACAGTCAGTGTGTAAAGGGGTGAAATTAAGATCACGGTGTTTGGGTTCAGTTAAAATGGACTGGATTTTTTTTTTTTTCTTTTTGGGGGTGGGATCCAAGGGCTGAATTCATGGTGTTAGTAACTTTACTATTAGTTAAATTTACCATTAGTGGCGACACAATTTTACTAGTAGCTATAAAATTTGACACCCCCCCCCCAAAAAAAAAAATTCAACCTTTGAATATTGACAAATAAGACAAACAACAATTACTATTGTGTGTCCCATTTTCACAGGGTCTGAAGAAATCTAAATGTAAGCAGCATTACCTCAACGTAAATAATTGGTTGTAGAGAGACTATTTCACATAGACCCATATAAAAAGTTTTAATAAAATATAATCCGATTGGTAAAATAAGTTAACAAACGGCAACCTTTGAATAGGATGGCCTTAAAATTATAATCTCCTCTCCAATTATAGAGAATCCAAATTGAGAGGCACACAAAGCAATAGTAAATGTAAATTATCACAGGCCAATTTTTTTTTTCATTTGTTTATTCACTTTTTTGGCAGTTGCCCTGTTCTTTTCGTAGGTAAATCAACCATTTTCCTAGTATTTTAATCAACTTCTACTCATCACACAAAAAATAATTCAACCCACTTCAACTTCAACCAAATTCAACTTACTTCAACCTACTTTAACCCACTTCAACAAAAAAAATACTCATTTCAACCTATTTCAATCAATTTTAACTAACTTCACCCATTTACTAATCTATATTTCCCAACGAAAGACACTAAAGTACTGCACAACTCCTGGTCCTCGCACTTTCGATTGTGGTTCACCATAGTATTTCCTTACATAGCAAAGAACAGAGCAAAGAGGGCAGTGAACATATCTAATTCTCCACCAGATTTACAAAATGACAACTTGAATTATGCATTAAAATAGTGATTATGGATAGATCTTATGATTAATTATAAATAAATTTGAAAAAGCATCATCGAATTGACATTGATATGGACATGGTGGAGACTTTTTTTTTACTCTTAACCACAAATGATGCATGCTGATGCTGGATGATGCGACCGGACAAATTGACATTATTGGGCAAATGAAAAGGCTAACCATTTTCGGCACATCGAATTCATCCCATCCTGAAAATAAAATGCTAATTTTTTAATTAACTTTTAGGATGACAAATTTTTAGCGCATTATTAGAACTTAAGAAAATCGGAGTTCTCCTCAAATTTGTGTCTTTACTTTGAGAAATGCCTGTAATTATTGAGATAAAGTTATCTACATTTTAAATCTCTCTATACTCCGTAAAAACAGGATCCATACAGTTTACAACCAAACGTCAGTATAATTTTGATACAGTAGAATTTGGAAATATTCTAATTCAAACATGAGCAATCTTATCATGACCTTTACATTATATTATATGTGTAATGCCATCTAATCAAGAATATTTTGTTAGCCTCAGGACCCCCCATATGTGCATTATTAGTATTAGTACATAAAATAATTAAAAACTTCAAGTACAAGCTTCATTCTAACAATTAATTGACATCTTACTAGATTACTCTTGCAATCATGTGGACCTCAGACACTCTGGTGAAATCTGTCTGTGGTTGAGCACCGACAAATGTTCAACTGACACCTGCTGTACTACAAAGTTTAAGAAAACACCAGACACAAAGATGTGAAATAAGAAACTGAGACCTGCAGTGTTTTGTAGTGTGAGAATGCTGCATTACCACTCCATTGGGATTAACCAATTCACTGTAATAACCAACAAGCCAAATCTGTCAATGTCGAATTCTGTTAATAACCCATTCCTGTGTCTATAAATACCCTTGATATCAACTGCAACTGGGTAACTAAACAACAGGAATCTAGAAATCACATAATACACACACAGATAGATGCCATGGCAACCGGGATTGTGGTCTTTGTCGCTCTGCTTGTCTGTTCATTTCGCCTTGGATATGCTCTGAGCTTAAATTACTATGAAAAGACATGTCCCGATGCTGAGTTCATCATCTCAAAAGCAGTCAAAGAAGCATTCATGAACGATAAAACAGTCCCTGCAGCAGTTCTCCGAATGCACTTCCATGATTGCTTCATTAGGGTACTGTACTAGTCCTGCAATCCTGCTAAATCTGCCAGAATTAATTCATTCTGATATGTCATGTACGCGTACATTCAGTTTGACTGCTAATTTCAATTTTGAAGGGATGTGATGCTTCTGTGCTACTGGACACTGATGGAGGCGGCAAAGTGGAGAAGTCCGGTTTTCCAAATCTTTCACTGCATGCATTCTATGTCATTGACAACGCAAAGAAGGCAGTGGAGGCTGCATGTCCAGGAGTTGTCTCATGTGCTGATGTATTGGCTTTAGCTGCAAGGGATGCAGTAGTCCTCGTAAGCAAACAGAATCAATAGCATATTTTGCATACGGAAATTAAGAAAAAGTGCAGAGAAGATGGTGGACCGTAATCTAAGCACAAAACTAATTTCGTTGGCTGCAACAGAGAACGAGTCATATCACAGTAATCTCTTACTGTTACACAATGGAAAACTAATTTTGTTGCTTAAAACAATTCCTTAACAGCCGTTGTCCTTGCGAGAACAACCAAATTAACTAATTCCTAGTTCTCGGAGGCTCCTCCTGGTTCTGATGACATGACCGGAATGAAAACTACATGACAATTAAAGCTTCATGTAATCAGTTTTCATTCTCTTATCATTTGACAATTTCTATGATGCAGGCTGGCGGGCCCACTTGGGATGTGCCCAAAGGAAGGCAAGATGGGAGAACATCACTTGCAAGTGAAACGTTAAAACTTCCAGCACCCACATTCAACTTATCTCAGCTCCAACTAAGTTTCGCACAAAGAGGCCTAAACTTAGGTGATCTAGTGGCACTTTCAGGTAACGAAATGGGATTGCCTCCTGATGATATCTAGGATTCTAGTCTACTTCTTACAGATGGATCGAATGAGTGAGCTAACCTTGGTGTCCATGCAGGTGGGCACACACTCGGGGTCTCCCACTGCTCATCATTCCAAAACCGACTGTACAACTTCGATGCGACCCACGACATTGACCCATCAATGAACCCAGCCTTCGCTGCCAGCTTGAAGAAAGTCTGTCCTGCCCACAACAACGCGCAAAATAGTGGGGTCAACATGGATCCTTCGCCAACTTCTTTTGACAACACATACTACAAGCTAATTGTTCAAGGAAAGTGCCTGTTTTCTTCAGACCAAGCTTTGCTTACAGCTCCAAGCACCAAAAGTCTCGTTTACAAATTTGCCACTTCCAAGGAAGCTTTCTTCGAAGCATTCATTAAGTCCATGATCAAGATGAGCAGCTTAACAGGAGGGCAAGAAGTTAGAAAGAATTGCCGAAAGGTGAATTAACAACCATAAAGATTTATCAAGAAAATCAAGCAAAAGGGATTGCCTTTTGCATCAAATTTATTTTATTTGCCTCCATATCATAAAGCAGTTAGCTTTATTGAACCCAGAAGTTTATCAAGTATATATGTAACGACCAGCACCTGGGCAAACCCTCTGGTTTTAAACGGTCCTGAGTTTCTAAGGAAACTAAACAAGCCCTTTTACTTCGATTTGAAGAAAGAAAATTTTCCTTCGAATTCTGATTACTTGTTAGTTTTTCCCCTTGAATTCAATCTATTACAATCAGATTCCAATACTACTGTGAAATTGGGGCAAATATTTTCAGAACCTACTTAATTTAGCATGAACTGCCATCCATGAGATGAAGATTGAAAATCAAGTGAACAATTAACTGGAAAATAGGCTGAATTAACGCATGAACTCAACGAGATGATGACTAATGATAGGAAAAGCAATTGCAATTTGGAAATGAGTACAATACCTTGATGATTTGAATAGTGAATCCGTGCTGATCATGGAGGGAATCGCCCAAGTGGTGCAGAGAGAAACAGAGTCGTGGTTTATTCACCATAAACATGGGATAAGTCATGGAACTGGCTTTCAGAAAGACCTCAGCAATTCTACTATGATTATCCACTGGAAAGAGTTACAGTGTCGCTCGTATAGGTAAGGTCGTCTATATAGATATTCTCAAATCCTCATGTAAATAAAATTTACAATAAAAATCATTGTTATTATTGTAAAGAATTATAAAAAATTGATAGTTAGATCAATTTAATCCTGGTACACATAATGGATATAATTTGTGTAGTAATGTAGCAAATCCCATATAAAAGAGTAAATTTGTATAGCTACCACATGAAACAATACAGTCATCCATACAAGTGATGGATGTACTATTGATTTATTTATTTTTTTCCCTTTTTTGGTCAGTAGGACATGGCAATGAAATCATGAAATCTTCAACCGTTACGAATTCAATTGAATTTTTTTGCCATCTGTCTCTATGGTGTAAACAGACTTAGGTAAACCAATCTTCCGGCTCGGTTTTCAGTTGAATTAACTTTGAATTAGGTCATGTTCGTATCATTTTTCATTTGAATTGGCTTCTAATGAGGGGCGAGCAAAAAAATCCGAAACCGAAAAATCGGTTAACTTGTTCGATTTTGTTAAAAAAATTTGGTTTGATTAACAGAACTGAAAAAGTTTTGCAATTTTGATTTCAATTTCGATTCAACTATTTGAGATTCGGTTAACCGCATGGTTAACCAAAACCAAAACTTCATTTGCAAAGAAAAAACTAAATTTTATATTAGTCAAGTGTAAATTTTATACTTATTAAAAGATTTGACTAAACATACAATAATATGTAAATTAATATTTGATATCTCAAATAATTAAATTAAATAAAAAAGGAGTGAAAATTGAAAATTAATAATTTAAATTAATAGTTAACCAGTAACCGAACCGAAAATTTTGTTAATCAAACCGGAAAAATCAGTTAATTGAGTTTTTCGGTTTGATTACCGTTGATATTTTTGTCTAACTGAAAATATCAGTAACCCGAAAATTAGGTAACCGAAAGTTTCGATTCATAATTTTTATGGACTGACTTTCTAGTTAACCAACCAAATTTTCGATTAACTGGTTTTAATTATCCTACTTTTAAGAACTTGATTTCATCCAATAAACTCATCTTACCCGAAAAAATAAGTTATTTCGGATCGACTTCAAATTACCCATTTTGTGTGTGGAAACAATTTGCGGGTACACGGAATGATTTGCGGACAACACTAACTTCGTTTAAGCAGCGAGCATCCTCGACGCAAGGCAATACAATAGCAGAACACAGTTTCCATACTTGCCAGTGTACACCACGACGTTGTTTCTCTCTCCTGCTCACACCTTCGCTTCTTCACCCTCACTCATCAATGGCGCTTGCTCACTGCTTACGATTACTACCAGCTTTTCCAGAACCCCCCTCTTTCACCAGAACTTCCATGAGGAATTTGTCAGTTTCTCTTCTTACTCCTCCTTCAACCTCTTCGCTCAAATTCGGAGCTCGCAATCTCTCTTTCTTCCCGAGCTTCAATCGAGCTTCCCATGGCGGTATAACTCACACTCTTTCCAACTAAGGGCGATATTGCAATATCGTTCATTTGATGGACGAATTTGTTTGTGGATTGTTGTGATTTTTGTACTAACAAGCTAGGTTTTGGTTGCTTGTAATCGAACCTGTCGTGTTGAACTGCTTATGATTTGAATTTGGGATCTTCGTTCTGCTGTTGTGAATGGAATTCATGTTATCACTGGATAATTGCTTTGGGAAAAGTTGATGCTCAAAATTCAAGTAGCCTATTTTACTATTTCAATTAGCAATTAGAATGAAGCACAAATTCCACCATCCTCAGTAAACATTCTGTTTTTTGGGGGACAATCTGTTATTCTTCTTGCAGGTGATTACTTGAAGCTTGATTATGCCTCCCTCTCCCCCCGTCCTCTCAATTTTGGGGCTTATGGAGCTTTTCAAAAGAGATTATTAGGGAACACTATGTGATGCTCTTTGGATGGCTTTTACTTGAAATGGATGGAACCCCGGATCATTTAGAAATCAGACAAATAGAACTAAGGTAGCCTTAGGCTTATTGAAGTCTACAGTTGTGCTGAAAAGGCATTCAAATCTCATTGGGCTTTTGCCAATGAGGATGTGGGAATTGTGGTTTCTTGTCCTGTTTATCTCTGTTTTGACTTGATCTGGGAGCAGGAAGAAGTGCTTGAAGCCTTGGAAGTTGACTATCAAATTTGAATTCTTTAAAAAGCAGTGGGGTGATTTTTTTGAAGGTTGTGAGGAAGGCAAGCATTTGTAAATGCATGCCTGCAAATAAGTCAATGAGCGGAGTAACTAGGAAGCATGAGTTTTCTTACGTAAGAGGCGGCAAATGCTTAACCTTTAGATTGTTTTCTTTGTACTTCTATTGGTTTAGATGTTTATTACTGTTGTTAACTTCTATTGGTTTAGATGTTTATTACTGTTGTTAATGATCAAGGGAAGCTAGTATATTCGATTATGCTGGCTAATATTGTTTAAACTTGATCAGTTAGCTTCAACTTGTTCAGAGCCTTTGGGTTACTTTAGACCTTGAACTGCCTGACAGATTCCTCTATCCAATGTCGATTTCATTTATATTAATTTAAAAGGTTGGCTCGTTACTGTAGCTATTTTGACATAGAATTTATGATATGGTGATTTATAAGTAGACTAATATGTTATTGATGGTGAAAGATGCCAGCTTTAATGGTGATGAGTCAATGACCCATTTGTTTCTCAGTTATCTTAGACATCTTTTTCGAATCATATAAGGTTTTTGACTAAATGCTTTTTCCAACGTATCTTCCAGTTAAGACTAAGGCTCAAGAATCTGAAGTCAGTGTAGCTGTTGATGCTTTTACTCAATTCAAACATTTGCTTCTTCCAGTGACAGATCGGAATCCATACCTCTCCGAGGGAACAAGACAGGTATTATAATGAGGTCCGACTTGGGGATGTAAGCCTCGCAAATGCATGCTTTATGGTTCTTTGTAACATGATCCATAATCGTTGCAAATTATGAGGAGCATTGTCCATGATATGATGTATCATGAGTTTATCATTTGTTTATCTTGAGCATCACAAATGATATGATGTGCATTGTATTTTGTGATCATATTTATACAATATCTTACTTTTTCTAAGCAAACCTTAGCCTGTAGAAGGTGAGAACTCTATTGCGACGTAAAAAATGCTAATGTTAATTTTATGCTTTAGATGGTAAAACATACTTCTTAGTCTTGGAACAACAGCTTAAGTTTTTATTGAGTTAGTTCCTTAACTTTGTAACTATTGTGACATTGAAGTTACTTGTGCCAATCAAACCTCATTCGCCCTTATGATGATACTGTGGAGTCTTTAAATGTATGTTGACATAGGCCTGTGCATTCTCTCTGGAATGTCAACATGCTTGTGCGCAGGGAACATGAGAGATTACAGAACCTTTCCCAACAATTGACAACAGTGGCAATCAAATGTCGATAACAGTGGAGTGGATGAGGAAATTTGATGTATGGAGCCTTATCCCCTATCTAAGAGGTTGTTTCCAATGATCTCATGATCCACATAAAAAATAAAAAGAAATACTAAGGCGTTTAAACATATTATAAAGTGAATTGAAAAGATATATAGAATAGGCAGTATGAGGAATACTAGGGAATGCTTAGAAAGCACAAAAGATACATGAATAGTACTAGAACTCATTAACACTAGGTGAGCATAGATCATAGACATATCTGTGCATGGATGCATAAAAGAACATCAATGGTGTAGCCAATAGTATGTTGCTCTAACTTTTGATGCCGATAGGTTGCTAATTTTGACTGGATAAAGTTGCTTGTTTGAATGTCTCATTCAGTTGTTTGCTAATTTCTTGTTAGGCTGCTGCAACTATTGCTGCTTTGGCGAAGAAGTATGGAGCTGACATAACAGTTGTAGGTAAGTGTTCTGAACTCTGTGCACTCTACAGCTAGACGTTGGACCTTATAACAGACTACTTGGGGTGTTATATCCTTCTTTTGTCAGAAATTACTTTTAATGGAAGGTTTCTGGGTATCTAGATGACCAATCTCTTATGTTCTCTGCAGTTATTGATGACAAGCCAAAAGAGTCACATCCAGAGCATGATACTCAAATTGCCAGCATCCGTTGGCATTTGGCTCAAGGTGTGGGAATTTCTCTCCTGGTTCCACCTTACTAACCCCACTTTTTTTTTGCTGCGTGTTTTTTGGTAGAGCAAGACACTATAGTCAGTGTTCACTGGGAAAAGATCTATAGTTTTTACTTATATTTTGCTGCCTTGTGGTTGATGAGGAGTTGAAATTGAATCATGTACCCTGTGATGCTTGATATAAATTGCTTCAATAAAGGGGAATGTATTGGCTGTGCAGGTGGATCCAATAGTCGGACCCTGCAAGGAATTGTAATTGGCCTAACTTGATAAGTAATGTATCTTGATCCAAAGTTGGAAAATTGAACCCCATAATGCATTGGTGACTTTGTCCAGTAATACACTTTTGTCTCATTCATATTATGTCGAGCAATGTTTTTATGTTTTTACCCCCCCCCCCCCAGAAAAGATGAAAAAAGAGGATGATGAGGATTGGGGTTGCGGAGGTTCTATTGTGAAAAGTTAACCAAAGTCTGAATAATGGTGTGCTCTGAGGCATCCATTAATGGATAGCCCATTTTTCTTTGATCTGTTCATTGAACTTTCTGAGTAATTGCAGGAGGATTTCAGGAATTCAGACTGCTAGAGAAACTTGGGGAAGGAAGTAAACCTACAGCCATCATCGGTGAAGTTGCTGATGATCTGGGTTTAGACTTGGTTGTTCTAAGCATGGAAGCCATCCACTCCAAGCATGTCGATGCAAATCTCCTTGCAGAGTTCATTCCTTGCCCTGTATTGCTTTTGCCCTTGTAAGATGACAAAATTTCACAATGGTGCCCTTAATAGCCTGCTTGATCTCATTGAATGAATCTGTTCAGCCGTATGTTCGCCCTGCTTGGGTATTGTGATCACTTGCAGTATCACAGGGGCATTAGAAGATTGAGCTGGGATTTCATTATTCTGTTGTATAGAAATTCGGGTAGTAGATGTTTTTCTGTTGTCCAGCTGTTTTTTCAGGTCAATTATTGTACTAACATTAACTTTGCCTGTTAATTTAGCTGCAGTTTCATTAACAGTTAACAGTGGGCCAAATAATGTTCATTTTTCTTGATGGGAAAGTGCACTTCTTGCTAGAAAATGTCATCTGGTCCTTCTGTTCTGGGAGAAACCTGGCTACCCTAGGGCATTGTAAATCACATAATTTTTCTGGTGAGATTGCTTTCGAAGAACGTACTATTGTTTCAGGACACATTTGTTACATGCTTGAAAATTGTGGAAGTTCGTTGCGTTTAGGTCTCGATATCCTCTTTCTCATACCCAATCGAGAGATGATTTTCGATTGGAGGAAACAGTCTGTTTGGATTTTCGGCAGTCTGATGCATTTACGATTCCCCCTAAATTACATAGAAAGACATGCATCATATGGTAGGATTCAAAACACATCCTAGTGGTCAGCACTCTTATCCTAACATCGATGTTGGGAGTTTGATTCTCATGTGAGGCATCCTTTAGGACATGGGTTCTCCCTTCCCCATTAATCCTAATTTATGTCAAGTACTGGTATTATGCTGTTGGGAGTTTGATTCTCGTATCACGATTACTTCAGGAGTTAGATGTATGCGTGCTCCCTTTCAGGTTAGTCTCTAATGTGAGCCTAGTACTACAACAACAACGCTCAGTTTCAATTCTTCTACAGCAAGATTCGAGAAGATTCAGATATCAGTAATCTTATTCTTGCAAGCATTCTTACTAGCAAAAGGATTGATTCCCTAAATGGAGCCTAGTATTAGGTGCAATCTCAATTCGTCCACCAAAAAAGAGTTGGAAAAAAAAAAAGTGAGATATGGTAGACATAAAGGATTTAGCCTTATCTATATTGTGAACATTCAAAGATTAAGATTCTGTAAATCGTTCCTGAGCACTTTAAATTGTATGAAAGAGTTACATATGATGATATTAACTTTTGCATGAATACATGGAAGCTTCCATGGTTTGCATAATTGGACATACAGTGCTCAGAACTTCCTTTTTAAATGTCTTGAGAATACCAGGAAAATCAAACCATTGAATTGGAGAAAAAAAAAAAGGTCGGAAAGCAACCGATTTTCATACATATTCATGCTAAAGATGATACAGAAGTCCACTTTCTATGATATATTCTGATACCCTCTTCTCACAAGTCACAGCCTCACCCTAGACCACATATACAAGTAGAAGTTCCTATCTATCTTTATTCCCTACTCTGAAGAACAATCTGTGGTCTGATTGGGTAAAGCATCCACCCAAAATTAGAAGTGCCCTCATGAAGTCATTCCATCATATAGGATGATGAGAACCCTGGAGAACAAACACCCCCCCCCCCCTCCCAAAAGGGAAGGAATCTCTTTTGATTCTTACTTGTCCAAAAGAGAACTATTAACTTTTAAATACCCCGAGATTTGATGCATTAATTTTTATGAGTCTGACATTCTTAAGTTTATTTTAATTACCCTTACTTATGAATTCCTTATAATTTAGTCTTGAAATTACAAAAATATCTTACTATTGTTCTTTCTGTATTTTTCTTTTAAAGCAAAAGCCCTAAAAACTATCTTTTCGCTATTGGATAGTTTATCGGTGATGTTCTGATGTACTTAAAAGAGAGGAATTGGTTTTTTTTTTTAAGTCTAAAAAGGAGAATAGTAAGGGTATTTTTATAATTTCAGGACTAAATTGTAAAGAATTCATAAGTAATGATACTTCAAAATAAACTGAAAAATATCAAAGTCATAACAATTAATGTATCAAATATCGAGGTATATAAAAGTCAACAATTCCCCAAAAGAAGAAAAAAGGAAGGGAACTGAGAAGCATCCATCAAATTGTAGAGCCTACACATAACAAGTGGTCTAGCAATTTGTGGTGTCTCTATTGGTTTTTGTTCAAATGCTTTTACTTGATTTTCTTCTTATGGGCTTACAATTCACCCCTTGGGGTGCGGCCATTCCCCGGACCCTGCGTGAACGCGGGATGGTTGTGCACCGGACTGTCATCTTCTTATGGAAATAATTGTTTTTATAGCTTGTTTTCAACATTTGCATATAAAATATTGTTGTGCATAATTCAATTCAATGTGATGAACTTTAATTCCTTTTGAAATATTTAATTATACTTGCACTAATGACTATCATATTAGATAAATGATATTGAAGCCACAATGTATAATAAGGTGTCAAGTGTTTAACTAGTAAAGCACTAGTGTTGAATGTAACTCATATAGTGAATCATATTTTGGATACTCCTACATTTAGAAATGTGCTTATAGATATGTCTATTAAGGTATTGATTGTTTTAATAGTAAATACTTGATATCTTATATATTTGACATAAGGAAACATTTGATATAATTTGTCACACATTTTTATTATTTTATAACGTCTCTGAAAATGGAAAGAATACTTTGCTATTAACTTGATATATAATCTCGTGTCAAGGATTTTTTTTAATAATTACGTTCATAACGAATTCGTAGGGTTTAGGTAAGGAAATAATATGATAAAACAAATAAACATTACATGGTCAGATTGATGTAGCTGCACTAGCACAATGTAATGAATATAAGTCTTTCCAATTTTATTTTTTATAACTTTAATGGCAGTCTTGATAGTGAGCTCTAAACTTTTTCTTTTATATATATCCATATGTGTGGAAGAAGTCAAAAGATTAATGTTGATGAGACCTAAATTAACATTTTCCCCCCAATGCTAGCTCAAATCAAAATGTCTAATGAGAATTTTCTAACCACTTTTGCGCACTATGATTAATTATTATACGGAAACGATGGAAGCAATCCCTACATCCTTAATCTTATTTTAGTTCTTCTAATAAAAATTATGTGAGATGGACTAAACATGAGCTAACTCTAAATATTTTCCTTTTGAAAAGTTCAGCTATAAACCTAAGTTTTCTCTAAAATCATATCCAACAACATTTTTTCGTTCAAATTTTCGATGAGATATGCTAATCATACTATCGAAAGAGTTCTCAATGTGACACTAAATAGAATAAAAAATCACTTAGAATTACCATTAAAGATATTTTTTTTATTAATCATTACATTATTGTATATGTGATATGTTGATAATATTGGATAATAATTGTTTATCGTTTGATAAATGCCAAACATTAATTTGTGATAAAAATTAGTAGTAAACTTCCTACTTTTAAAATTAAATTATATTTGAAATAAAAACTTCATATTTATCCAATTGGGAGTTTAGACTAGGGTAGGATTCTTCCTGGGGTTGAATACTCACCAAACTCCTGAGAATTTTGTAGGGAAATTTGGAGGGTAGTTTCGTCAACATGACAGAAATCCCGGGGTTCTCCAACAAACAAACAAGCACAGAGAGAGAGAGCAAGGGAGAGCGAAAACAAACCTCCAAGCCCAGTGTGTGTGTGTTTTTTAAGAGAGAGAAAACCAAATACCAAAGAGGAGGAAGAAAGAAGAGCTCCCCCCCCCCCCCCTCCTTTTCCTGCTCTCCTACCTCCGATCGGATCCTGCATTCCACCCAATCTTTGGAAACCCTAATTCAATCACAATCTCTCCTTTTTCTCTCTCCAATTTTGGTTAGATTTTGTGTTCTTTGTAAGTTTTTTCTTGATTTGATCGGCTGAGTTAACTCGTCGATAAACAGTAGAGAGAGAGAGAGACTGTTGGGAGAGTTTGTTTCTGAAACCCTAATTCGGAAAACTTGTTTTGCTTTGAATTTGATCGATGGAATCATCACCTATCAACAGCAATCCTCCTTCTTCCAACGCCGCCGCCGCCGCTGTCACTCTCTCCCCTAGGGCCGCTTCGCCTTCGGGTCGGCCCGGACCCGTTGCGTCGTCGCCATGGACGCAGATTGTGCGAGGTCCTGAATCGGAATCCATCGGAGCTCCGGCCGATATTTCTCTGGCGGAGAATCCGCCGGACAGCGGCGATAACTGTGGAGGCAATGCCGGGGGTGGTGGTGGTAAGAAGCCGGCTTGGAATAAGAAGCCGTCGAATGGGTCCGTCGATAGTGGTCCCGGTTCGGTAGTTATCGGCGGCGCTGCCTCTTGGCCTGCTCTGTCTGAGTCCACCAAGGCTTCTCCCAAACCCTCCCCTTCCGCCGATTCTGGATCGCCATCGCCGCCGCCGCCGCCGCCCCCCATTCAGGTTTGGTAGTCGACGATGTCTTATTCGAGTTAGGGTTACGGTTACGTTTATTTGCTTTGTTTTAATTTAATCGATGCATGTTTTTGTTTATTTGCTCTTTTGTTAATGATGAATAATCAATGAATAGTTGTCAATGTGATGGTTGGTTTTCGGTTGGGGTTTTTGAAACTATATAGGTAACTGGACTTGTATCATCGTCTTCATCGCCATTGCCGTCCCCATCACAGTCAAGTTTAACTTCTCAGAAACCGACCAGTAGTAATGCGAACCACTATCCGACTTCGAACCATGGACGGCCCGCTCGCCAGAAATCAACGAAACGTGATGGTAGTGGTGGGGGGAATGTGAGTCTTCAGGCTAATGGCGGCTTTTCTCACCAGCCTGGGGAAGGATTGAATAGTCATAGCAGTTCTGTAAAAACTAGTTCTAGTGGTGGTAATGAAAGTTCTGGTAGGGACAACGTGCAGAACCATGGTAATAGGGAATCAGGGCCACGGAATGCTGGCGGGGATCATCATCAGCCACGTAGTTCATTCAGGAGGGGGAATGGTGGGCCACATTCTCGTGGAGATGGGTCTCATCAGAATTATGGGGGGAGACGAGGTGGTGACCAGGATCGGGGGAACCACGATTGGAATAATCAGAGGAGTTTTAATGGGAGAGATGCTCCTCCTATGCAGTCTAGAGCTGGGCCGAGGGGTTTTGTGAGAACCCCACCTGTTTCTGCTCCCTTTGTGCACCATGCAGGACCTGTACCCATGCGACCTTTTATTAATCCCATGGGGATGCCTGGTAAGATACTTGATGGATTCCGATCTTGTCTGATTTTCATGTTGGTGCTTGTGTAATTAATTTCTATGTTGCAGATATGCATATGATCTATTTTCCTCCAGCTGTGCCTTTTGTTGCACCACTACATCCTCCAATGTTCTTTCCTGCACCTGACCCTCAGTTGTTAGCTAAGATAGTGAATCAGATAGATTATTACTTCAGGTATCTTGGAGATATATCAGTACGTTGTTTTTTGACCATGTGATTTTATTTATTTATTGTAATATTTTCCTGTTTCTTCTTGCAGTAATGAGAATCTAATTAAAGACACATTTCTCCGCCGGAACATGGATCAAAATGGCTGGGTTCCTGTCACATTAATTGCAAGCTTCAAAAAAGTAAATTCTCTTAACTAAGAGACTCTGGTTAATTTGTTGTTATTCTCAGGGCATTACCTTGACTAATAAGTATCATCAATCTGCGCTGTCGTCAAATTTTGATTATCTGGTTGTTTTCTTGACATGACAAATTTCATCACTTTCCACCTTTTTCAATTCTGAAGTGTCGGAACAGGGATAGAAATTGATTCTGCTTGGAAATGCTCCGTATTGATGGAAGATGCATTATGCTTTTTTATCCCTAAGATGCTTGTTACTTCATGTTCTGTGATTTTCATGCTTTTAGTGGTTTAGAGTTTATTATACAATGCCTTCTAACATTCAGGAGGAATTGGATGTGTTGAGTGCTTGATTACTGTTGAATGCTTCTTAATGCTGTCTAGTTCAGTGAAGCCTCGTCCTCTTCTTTTGTTGTGCTTCCATTTCATGATCACATATCACCAGCTTTTAAACATTAACATTATATTGTCTTTCTTCTTGTCTTGTCAAAAGAAGTTTTCTGTTATTAATGCACTAGGCCGGTAGCGTGGGTTTGTAATATTTTGTCTGAGTTTAAAGTGGGCGATGAGATTTTTTTATTGAGAATAACTCCGCATTTGCTTATTACTGGTGCCTAGAAAAAACTGTTTCTGGTAGTTCTGTCTTCGATTAAAGTGCTGCAAATATGACATCTCTATCCATGGTACTGTTTGTACAGCTGATTACACGGAATAGGATGTGTCTATCCATGGTACTGTATTGTACAGCCGATTCCCTGGAATTGTCTCTTAATGTTTAATGTTTGTTTCTTATTACCAAAGAGTCCAATTCCCTGGAATTGTCTAATGGTACTTTGCTGAAGAAGCTAGTGAGCAATTGTTGTCATACCAGCGTAATCATGAACAAAAATGAGGGACCAAAATCTTGGAGTCCACTTGTAGTAAAAGGAAAGGGGGTGAGGTCTTACATAGGGACACCATTGGATGAATTGTGCAGGAATAGATATAAATTAACCATGTCCAACTTCACGAGAAGCATAGGAATAGAATTGCATAGTATGGACAGTTGGATCTATAAAAACTATCCAACCAAAAACTTTCACGTCATATTTGACAGCGACCACCTCACTCCATAGACTATCTTCTTCACTTTTGTGAGGCTTCCTACTACTTACGCAGGAGATCTTCATGGGAAGCCTGGAGATCTGTGACCTCCCTATATCACACCATATTTGACAGCGACCACCTCACTCCATAGACGAAAATATGGTGAGTGTTCATGTATTGATAGATTGATTTAGTGCTTGTAAAAAGGAGAGAGATGATGGTGCAGCTTTCTTTCCAATGTCACCTTGCCTGTTGGTTAGTTTAGGCACTTCACATTTCATTAAGGAAGGATGAAAGGTAGCCTATATGTACAGTTGCTGTTTTTAGCAAGGATGTAAGAATTACTCTGTTCCCTCAGATTCAAAGAAAGTGTGTCGTATTCTGATGGAACCTAGTCTGTCTTTTGGACAGGATATTTTGGAGCTTGGGCATGGTTGTTTAGTTGGAAAGCTTGTTCTTCCAAACTCTCTGTACACTTATTTTTCTGGGTCAACACGTGGTTTATACAGTTCTCTAGTTGTTTGTTTATTAAAATTAAACATATTCCAAGCTATAGGACATGGATGGGCTTTGTTTGGTGCTAAACACCGTTTTCTGATTAATGATGATATAACGGGTGTAAAATTAAAGCAAGCCTTCTAACCTGTGGCATCATAATGTAGCACTGCTAGAATTTTGATCGTTCTGATAGAATTCACTAGTCTGCTTACTTATCTTGTTATGTGACTGTTTATAGTTGTGTCCTTCTGGCTGAATAACGGACACAGCTTTTCTGATGAAGGATTATGCAATTGGTTTAAATTAAAGCCAGCCGTCTGGCATCCCAATGTAGCATTGGGGAGTTTGATGATTTTTGTGTAATTCAGTAGTATGTCTTTACTTTTCATGTTGGTTGCTTATGGCTTTACCAATTAGGCTGCGTGGTGTAGTATCTTTTGAATGTCTAGTGAGTGTCTGAACACTGTTTCTAAAGTGTAACAGGATTAATTTGATTAGGGATCCTTATTCTGTAGGGATTATATATTGTGTATTGATTGTGGGGATACATGAGAGTAGCCTGCTAAGGAATGCAGATAGCAGGAAGTTACCAATAAGGAATGGAGATGGCAATAAACTAGCTTGTGCGACTTTTCTTTGCAAATCATTTCATGAGGTGCAATTTGCTGAGATCTAGGGTAGAATGGAGTTTGAGTAGTAAGAGGGTCCATCGAAAGTTTTAGTATGTGTATTTATTTTTTTATTATTTATGCCCCCCCTCCCCTCTCCCCAGTGGAAAAGGCTACATCTTGGGCCAAAACTCTTCACATGAGTTTAACTTGGTACACCTCTGGGCAACATTTCCCAAAGATCTTGAGGAGCTTCATAGGAATTAGGAGTCATAGCTAGTAACACAATTGCCACAAGATTATGTAACAACCAAAGATTCTATCATTTTTGTGGGAGAGTAGAAAAACAACAAACTCAACAAGCTAAGGAAACAGATTATTAATGAACAATAGAGCTAAAGAAACTTGAATTTAAAGGTTAATCAGCTGAGCTAGGAAAAGTGGGAAAATAAGGTTAGCACATTTTTGAAGAACCCTCTATGGAAATGGAAGTGCTCTGGATTGAATAGATGGCAGTATGGGTGATGCTCTTCTCTATTTTCTTAGAGTTGTTCTACCCATAGGCCTATCGACTCTATGTTTGCTATTTGAAAAAGAAGTTTTTTTGGATTGCTAAGTTGCTTCACTACACCTTTCAAGTATAACTCTTCTATCCTGCATACTCCCAAGTCCCAATGTGCCAAGTGCTCTCTTACAACCATCAGCAAGTCTTCTATTCCCTGAACATTACTTTGGTGACCCTGAAAAGATGTCATGTGATATATGCTTTCTGGTGATACTCAGATTATAACCAAGGCCTACAGCCTATGATGCTCGGATGCTTCGACTTGGCAAATTGCGTGTCCTACACGTGTTGACACGACATGACATGGGTACCGACACGGGATACAGGTCGGACCCGGCAATGGGCAGCCGGGCAAGGTTAGGTCAAAGAAAGATTCTAGAAGCGTCAACAGCATCTTCTCTATCCTTCAGGTCTTCCTAGGATTTCCGTCGCTTTCTCCCTCTGTTTGTGCCTCTCTCTATCTGTCATTCACTCTCTCTCTGTGTTTCTCTCTGATTTCATGTGGCTGGAGGTACAGGGAAGCAAAGTTTCGGGTTTTTGCTTCACAATGGATACTGCTAACTGCGTGGGACATGCGCCTTTTCTTTCTTGTTTTATTTGGCGTACAGCTAGGGATCATGTATTAGAACATTTATTTGGGCTGTTATCAAAGTCCAGGACTTTGGAGGCCTTGCTTCATGGAAGCCCAGCTGTTTGTGTTTTCTTTAGTTTCAAAGTATTGCAACAATCTAAAATGAACTGAAATTTAAAAAATAAATAAATGATCTTATTAAAAAAAAACAATAAAAAAGTTGCGTCGGTGTGCCCGTGTCCCATTTTAGGGCAAAGTCCCGGTGTCCTAAGTTTTTTACCAAGGCAAGTCATACACGCAGATATGTACCCGGGTCCAACACCCGTGCCCGAGTCCGAGCAACAGCGCTTACAACAACTCACATTTATCAGCTTTAGTCCACACATACTACTCCTGAGATTTCGAAGAAGCTATGGTAACTCTGAAGTATTTCATTCACTCACGTTTACCATTTTCCTCCCATTTTGATACCAAAAAGCTGGTCCATTAACATCAATTGAGAGCTTAGAAGTCTCTCAATATCATACTTTTAGGTGATCAATTAGATGCTGGCTTTACTATCGAGTATCAAACTGCACATATTAAGTTCTATATGTCTTCCCTTGTCAACCAGCTCTGATATGTGTCATAATTTTTAACTTTGGTCATCTTCTCCCAGAAATGGATTATTGTAGGTCAGTGGTCCAGTTTCAGGTCGAGAGCTGCTCTGTGTTTTGAACACTGATCATCATCATAGCCAAATGTGGATTTTACTGCCAGTTTACATTGATCCTCATCCATTCACATCCTTCTTCCTTTGGGGGGGGGGGGGGGTTGCCAAAATCAGGAGTTTCTTTTTTCTTTTTGCCATTTGTAAAACTGTGTTTGGTTTATAAGATTAGTCAACTTGTCTTTGAATCAAACGTTAAGCTTTGTTGCATATGACATGATTCTTCCATGCCAAGAAGCTAATAAACATGAATTCGTGCTATGAAAGATTTCTCTTCTCTGTATGTTAGAAGATAGTGTCCTTTATCTCTCCACCTTTATTTGTGTTCTTTTTTGCACCCTCCTTGCATCTAAGAAATTAGAACGGTTTTCATTTTATGCTCTTCTTTATGCATCTTTCATTATTTGCATTAGAGAGAAGGTGGCATTTTTGGGCGTATGCTCTTTGTTGTAATTCTAATCATTTATAGGCTGTATGTTTTATTTTCTTTTTATGGATAAATTTTGCTGCCTTTGGTCTGCCCTTCTTTATTTTTTGGATGCATTTCCTTGAGTCTTATGTCTTTTGAAGGATAAGTCAATAAATCATTAATAATCGCTTTGGATAATCCATATTTTTTGGGTCCCAATAAAAGCTAGGTTTTGTTCCTGTCAAAAAAAAAAAAGCGCTAGGTTTTGTTTAAGTATTGCCCAAATGTGTTTCATATTTTAAGCGAAGCTTACTTTTGGGAAGTGGTTTTTCTTGGTATGGAAAAAGTAAGCATGTCAATGTGATATAAGATTAAGAGGGTGTGATGAAGAAGGCATCCATAGCCTACCACTAATTACAGCCTAAGTGGAGGTTATATATGTGCAGTATTTAGGAAATGCAAACCCTGATACTCTCAAACTACAACATTGAACATGCACTGGAGTTTCTTTTCCCCATGATATTCCTCTCAAGGGCTTCGTCCTGAGCGGCAAGTTTGACTTCCCTTTATGCTGCTGAGCTCCGATGAATACCAAAGCAACTATGGGTCGGCCTGGCTTGTTTGAAGAGCAAGCAAACTTGCATTTGAAAAAGAAGTCCGACGGACAGCTTTTGGAAAGTGATTTTGACACTGATAATGGCCAAATCCCCCCTTGTAACAGGATCATTTTAAGGTGTAATTGGCATAATAATTGGTCCCAAATTTCTTATCCTAAAGGTGATTGGAGAGAAGGAGGAGAAAAAGATTTTCCACATGCTGATAGCAATTGGACTTTCACCCGTCTGAATTCTTCAGCATTCCCTGAACTCTTGACTAAGCTTTTCCTGTCAAGGCTTGAAATCTAGTCCATAGGATTGAAATGCACTGGCGAAGAAGCCTGCTCAGTGAAGGGTTGAACTGATTTGAATTCTTTTCCTGTAAATATCCAAAGTCTCTTCTTCATCTAATACACCTCTGGTTTTCAAAAAGTTTTGTGAGGATGGTCATTCACCAATTTGTCCAAAACTTCGAGGTGTTTGTTTAGTTTTCATAGAGTTATGAATTTCTAACTTGTGGGTAACTTAAAGCTTTTAAAAGAAAAATAGTCTTGGACATTGTATCGTTTGTGTTACTAATAGTTTTATTAGATTATCTGCTGCTATTTTTCTCCCTTTGTGAGTCTTCATCTATATATGACATGAGATAGTATCTCTGCCCCTAAGAACCTACTTAGTTTCAATTATGTGATGGATTTATTAATCTTCCCTTGCCAGTAGTGTGCAGCAGTTAGTGAGTACCAAATGACAAGTTTACGGCATGTAGAAAGCATCATGTAGAACCTGCCTTCCATTTTGATAGTTCTGTCACCCATTCGGTAGGGGTGAGTACAGTAGTTGTTTAACTTGGACTTTTTGAGTTTTGTTAGTATGTGTGTGGCCTAGATTATTGCAGGACGTATTGGCTTCTAAAAATTGTAGATCTCTCTTAGACTAGGGGCCTGGTGATAATGCTTCACTAGATGGTTGGCATGATTGTTTGAGCTGCTTTTCTTCTTCCAGGACATGTATAAGTCATCAATTTATTGTATGATCATTTGAAACTTGTATGTATTCTGTGTTATTTAGCAGGGATGAAAGAGTCACCACTGGGATTTGTTAGATGGACTGATAGTGCTGGGGCATATGTCTCCCTGCGTCAGCCTTGGCTTGGCTTCTTTTGTTTTTGAAATATAAATTGCAGATGGGAAATCCGGAGTTTGGCATTTTAGTTTCCAGAAGTTGTTAGGATCTTAATGATCTCGACAACTGTCGTATGGAGTGCCCTTGTCCATAATGCTAGGGAGCTGCTTGTGAGATCACATAATTTCATGTTTCCAAGAGTGTAAATGGAAGCTCACTGCCTCGTTTTCTTCCTTTGAAGGGCAACACACAGCTGACATTTATTTCGGTTGTATTGATGCAATGGATCTATAGGTTGTTTGGGGTAAATGTATGAGCAGAGCTTACGACCTTCATTTGTTTCGTTTTCTGGATTTTAGTGTAAGCATTTTGATGGCACTTCAAATTTAGAATGTGTTAGACTGCTTGATTGTCTTCATTCCGCGCTGCCTTTTTAAGTTTGTGGGCACCTTTCGTTTTCTTGTTTTTGGTAGCTTCGTTTCAGACATTCTGGACATTTACTCTCCACCCCCAGATACAGCCCCCTCCCCCCCCGGGTCCCCTGCGGGCCCAAAAAAATGAAGTCATAAGTAAATCTATGTTTAGTATTAAATACTGCCTTGTTAAAGCTCTATTGTTTGTTGTATCCTACTATAAATCTCAGTTCACGTTGTCTCTGTCTTATGAGTTATTTGCTTGCTATTCCTGGTTGTGCTTTTTACACAAAACTCAATATTAAATTTGAGCTCGGTTTCAGGTTACGCAACTGACGGATAATATTCAACTAATATTGGAGGCTGTGCGGTCTTCCTCTGTTGTTGAAGCACAGGTTATATGTTTATTATGATTTTTTACTTTATACATATTGTCGCGGAATTGATATGCCGTATGTGCTTCATGCCCATGCAGTCCTGCCCCTCCCTAGAGATCTTTTGGGTTTGGGGGGGGGGGCAGCTGGGGGGGAGGGGAGGGGAGGGCTGAAGTCCCTTGGAAATGTCAGAGCATTACTGTATAATGAGCGATATAGCGATTTTATTGCAGGGTGATAAAATTCGGAGACGTGACGATTGGATGAGATGGATAATGCCTCCATCAGTGCAATTCCCAACCACGTCAAGCTTACAGTCTCCTGAATCCCCTACTGTTGCCACTTTATCAGCTGATATTCGAGGTGTCTCACTGAATGAGAGGACCACTGATGTCAAAGCTGAAGTATTATTGCAATCATCCTCGGGAAATTTGAGTAGCTCATTACCCACTAACAATGATGGGGCAGCGTCAAGTGGGTGCTGATCAACCTCCATCGAGCCACTATTTCATGCAAAAACCATGCTAATCATCGTGTCTCAAGCTGCTGAAGCAATGGAGCATGATGTCCGAATGAGGTACATAAATTCATGAAAAACCAAAAAAAAAGGAAAAAGAACCAAAAAAAGAATTGAGAGATACAGCTGAAAAGGAGAATGCCAAGCAAACAACTTTTTTTTTTTTCTGATTTAAATCTGTTGACCTGGTGGCATATGCTATTTTGGTGGTGTCAGTCTTTACCTTGGTCTATGATGATCATGGTGTTCTGGTATATTTGTTGGGGGATTTTGCTGTCACACCCCCTTCGCTCGTCGGCCTGTTTATCATCAATTTTTGGGGTTCGTGGTGCTTTTGATGATGAGAAGGAATCAATCTTAGAGGTCATCTAGCTGAGATCTGTAAATTGTGGTAGATGACGGAAGAAGGTGAGTTCTTTGTGGGAAGCCGCTGCCGTGCATTGCTCCTGGACTTTATATTTTTCACTTGTTTTTGGTGTCTCTCGTCGCCTATTTATACTTGTGTCATCTCTGGATGTGTACCCTGCCGTTAACACTGCAGGGGGCGTTGCTCTCCTAGCGAGAGAGGAGTCTTTTAGGGTAGGGTATGGTACTTTTGGTCTTTCATTTCTTATGGTACTTAGCTAAAACAGGCAACTTTGGATGTTTTTGTATAAACGTGGATTGTTTTATTTATTATTTATAAGTAGATTTGTAGTACGCTGGTGCGATTGATCTTTTGGTTTGATATGGTTGTTTTGCTTATGAGAGGTGCTTCTACACACACCCTGGGGCATCTGATTCTGATCACAGCAAGATTCCTTAGCATCCGCTTCTTGAGATGAGTTTTTTGTGGCATGCAAATTGGTTTTTCAAGTAGTACGGTTTGCAGTTGCTTTATTACCGCATTCATCTTTGTTTCACTTCACCGATACAAGCAGGTTTCCAGTAAAATTCTGGGTGCAAGATGCTTGCTTGATGAACCTTATTCCACTGGCTTGTTACTGCTAGTGCTAGCCTCTAGGAAAGCCTGCTCTTTTGAACTTATAACTTAACATCTCGTATTCTTCCAGAACCCTCTAGTTCTTTCCATTTGTTTTCGATACCTTCGAATTCCAGTACTAACCTAGTCTTTCAGTCCTAAACCGAACTTACGTTAACGTCTTTTGGCTCTATCTCCCTCAGTATGTGCTATGTTAGTAGCTAATTTCCAAGCCAAAACAAACGCCATAATTTGCCGAACTGAGGGTACCAACATGGCATTTCCTAGGAAATCGCTTGAGTTGCAACCGTCGGATAATATGGTGTATCAATATATCAGAAATCAGACCATCAGAGTCTCGAGAAAATTATTTTTTTTTAAAAAAGACAGAAATTATCTGCTGCTTTGGGAACAGCATAGCATAGCATGGCATAGTATGGTGCTTTTTTTCATGTCATGGGGTGGGGAAAGTTGATGGGTCTCTGACAGTGTACAAGCGTTTGTGTGTATGGGTCTGCCCTGCACTCATTTCATAGGACGTACTATCTTTGGCTCTCTCTCCTCTCTTGACCACACTTTTCTACATGACACCTTTTCCTTTTATATAGGACATTTTTGGATACGTAATCTACAGTTGTTTGAAGTGGGAGCACTTACATTTGTTTTGAGGAGGGTTGTGGCAATTTTTAACAGTTTGGGGAAATAAATAACCTATCTGTTTGGTCCCTCTAATGGAAAAAAATGCCATTTTAAGGGGTTAACAAGTACTTGGCAAACAAACAAACAAACACTCTAGCTTTGTCAACCTTAAACTACTGCTAGACTATGAGAAACCCAAAATGGCATTTTAAATTTTATTATTTTTATCAAATTTGAAGGGATTTCCCACAGACAAAAAAAGGAGGAATTTGAGCAAATTTAAATGTATAGAACTTTACTTCTAAATTGAGTGTACCGATTAACTTTTTCAAGGCGAAACTAAGATTTGAGACGCAGAATCTTTCTCCTTTTCGGCATAATGGAGTACAAATATTTGTGTGAGCAAGATCTTGACACTAATCTCTAGAGAAGATCTTCATAATAGAGGTATGATATTAAAGATATATATATACAACAACACAACACCTTTCAGTGTGAATTCCACTTACGCAGGGTCTAGATTAAATATATATATATATATATATATATATATATATATATATTAAAAATATTTTGTGAGCGCTCCATAAAGTTGTAACGTATTCTATACTTATTTTACCTTAAATTTTATAATCATTATAACAAATTGTTCTACTAGATATAAATTTGAAAATAATCGACGATATATTACTCTATAAAAGAAAAGGGATGATGAATTATAAAGTTATTTTATTATAATCCATTGCAAGTACTTAAGTTGAAAAATAGGATTATCTTCCTTGATAAAAAATTGTTGGAAGTGCATAGAAATACCCAATGGTCAATACCCTCCAAAAAAAACAAAAAATCTATCATTTTGTTTTTCCTTTTTCCAGGGCAGTAGTTTTGTGGAGGGCTAATAATTAGTTTGAGAAAGAAAATGTGGGTAGCATTTTAGGGTTGAGGGTATTTGAGTTGAAGAGAATACTAAGCCAAGCCAGAGAGAGGGCTATGGAGTATGATGGGTGGGTGGAGGATGACTAGATGAGTTTCGTGAATCCAGGATTTTTCTGTCAAAGGAAAGGGAATGATTGCACAGAGGAGAGACAGAGAGCGAGAGGGCAAGTGGTTTGTCCAATAAAAGAGAAAGGTGAATCCATGGAAGTGACACCCTTAGCATATGTTTGCCCTTTGAACAATTTAGAGTGCCCATCAATCACCAATCAATCTTCACATGTTCACATTTTATGTGTTGTGGAAGATTTTTATTTCATTTCCTTTGTCGTATCTTGATTTTATGCTGTTCATTAGTTTCAAAAATTAATCGAAATTTTATAAATCATTTTTTAAAAAAAAAACAGATAAAAATACAATCAAGACAGTCCTTTTTTCAAGGGTTCTTGTTAGATTATCCTCATAGATGGTACAAAAAAGGTTCATATGTCGAACCTCATTCCACAATACCGTGAAGAGTAAATCATTGTAAGATCGATTAAGGGTTCTTCTAAGGATAAATATTTATATCGTAACTCGTAATTAAGGAAAGTAATCTCCATATCATAGGTCATAATCTGGAGCAAGAAATTTAGTTTCTTCAACTTCTTTGTATACTTTCAGGAGAAATAAATTTAGTTCAATTCAAATTAGTCAAAATAGATATTGTAGATGCTTTTATAGCTAGTAAATTTTCATAATGTGAAAATAATATGTATTTAAATAACATTTATTTCATTTTTTTTTTAATGGAGAATTGATTCTATGGTAAGAACATATTTTTTTTTAAACAAAAGAAAAAAGCACAGAGCTAGACATGATCATCTTCTTCTTCTTTTTTCTAAGCAAAAGAAAAAAGAACAGAGCTAGACATTATCATGGGGTTTGAACTTTGAATGTTTGATCATCAATAGATGTATGTAAGGCTTGTTCTTTTTAATTTATCATGAATAGTTTATTATTAATGAGCATTAATGGGCGCTAATCAATACTGTGTGTACCGATTAGTGCTAATGAGCATCTGCCAGTTGATCAATACTGAAATTATAAGTGAAAACTATAAGTAAGTATCGATGAGTGTTGATTAATGCTGATGAGTGTTGATCGGTGCTGGATGCTAATGATAAGTACCTATGATAAGTTAAAAAGAAATTCTTAAGTGAAACAACTATGACACGTTTTTTTCTAACTTATTATAAGTATGTGTCATTAATATTGAACATTGATAGCGTTGATAAACACTGATTATGACCTATTATCACTCTTCAACATTCATCAAAAAATTTTAGTTATAATTTTGTCATTGATCAGCACTTATCAACATAAATTAATACTCATTAACGCTCACCAGCATTGACTAACACTTATTAATACTAATTAACAATAGTTTACTCATAATAAGTTGAAAAAAAATTTTCAATACTTAGATGCCAAAGGCAAGATATAGATTCAAAAAATATCCTTAATGTACAACAAAGTCCAGTTAAGTAAAATAACCAATAGAGTCATTAATAACTAATTACATGTAGACAACGTACCAAATTACAACGTGTCAATAATCGATGCCCGGTGTCATGCTATATCCACCCTTGCTTCACAAGAGTATCACCAAGAAATGCATCCTCCAAAAGGTCATCGAGCTTACAAGTTCTAAAAAGAATATTGACGAAGTTTTTTTTCAATCTAAGTAGTTCATAACTACCATAGGATGAGACGACTGTAATAAGTAATGACTGTTATTTTTTTCCCATTAATATGTTTCAAAAAAGTAAAAAAAAAAATATATACCATGACTAATTTAATCAAGCAAAATAACATCCAATGACTTATGGCAACAAAAATTGATGATTATACAGTTGGGAAATTCCTAATTACAAGTACTACTCACAATTATGACAACCTTGAAAGATGGATGAAAAATAAGGGAATCCCTGGAGCATGCATTATTGAAGGGAAGGCAGAGCAGGACACATAAACTCAGACAGAGAGAGAGTGGCGGCATGCAGTTGAAATGAAATGCAATGAAGAAGAAGTTATTAAAATCTTCATTTATTTATTTTTTTAAATAAAAAAAAACTTGAATTTCTGTCCTTTAATTTCTGGTTGATACAAGTCTCTCTATGCCCACTTCCCAACACCTCTATTCTACAACTGTTAAAGAAGAAAAAAATCTGGACAGTGCAAGCAAATCAGTCATTTCTTCCAAAACCCTGCATTTGCCTCATTTATTCAATGGATTCCAGTCTACATTTATTACTATCTTCACTCAACAAGTGTCCCGACCCCAATGCATTTTCCCTTCCCCTTCTTTCTTTCCTCACTTGTTTTGTTTCTGCTTTTTGGGGCAAGTTGGATTTTGTGGAAACAGTTCCTTTGGAGTGGTCAACATGACCCTTTTTTTTTTAGGGGGGGGGGGGGGGGGGTTGGGGATGCATGTGGTTATCTTAATTTGTTTCTTTTGTTAGGGTTTTCAAGAGGGTGTGGAACACAAAAGCTTGATTATTGATGTGTGTCTGGTTGAAATTAGGGGTAAGTAACTATGGATAGTTAGATATACCACATATTATAGTATGCCGTTACAAAAAAAAAAAGAAAACAAAAGTGAAGTTGATTGAAGAATGTTGAAGTAGGCAGCAGCACAAGCAGCGGCGGCAACCGGTCAGTGGGCGACGACATTAGTGGCATGGAGCTGGTGACTAGGCAGAGATTGAGAGAGAGAGAGTGTGTGTGGTAGGTCAGTAGGTGGTTCAGCACTTCAGTGTGACTGCGTGAGTGAAGGCAGAAGAGTCACTTGAGAGTTGCGAAAATTTTGAAACAAAAATTGAAAAAATTAAATGGCACTTCCAAAAAAAAAAAACAAAAAAGGCGAAAGGAAGAGTCGAATCGGGGACCTCCAACACACAGCAAGATGCAGCCACCACCTTACTATGTACGCCTATACTACGACCCTGTTTGACAAACAACTTTTTGAAGAGCTTTTTAGTCAAAAAGAGCTTTTTTTATCAAAATTAGTTTTTGACTAAGTAAAAAAGTTAATTTGGGTGTTTGGTGAAAGAGTTTTTTAAAAGAGCTTTTTTGCTCCAAAAAGCTCTTTTTGAAAAAGTTAATTCCATGAGCTTTTTGGAATAGCTTTTTTGAAAAATTAGCTTTTTGTCTCACAACTTTATCAGAAACAGCTAATTTTACCAAATAATTTTTCAACAAACAGCTAATTCAACAGCTAATACAAACAGCTAACAGCTGTTTGCAAAACAGGGCCTGTGTATTCATGAACTAATTAATATATATCTATTTTTTTATCTACAAAATTATCCCACATTTAATTTTTTTTTTTCTAAAAAGTTGGGGGGTCAATTGACCCCCTTTCCCTCTACGTTGTTCCACCCTTTGAAGTATGTATTTTTTTTTGTTGAAGTTGATTGAAGTGGGTTTAAGCTGGTATATTTGTTGAAGTTGGTTAAAACAATGATAATAAAATCCCGAAGGAGGTTAGTTGAAATCGGTGGAAGTGGGTTAAAGTTATTATTTTTTTATTGAAGTGAGTTGAAGTTAGTAAATTGAAAATATCAATGAAAAGAACAGGTCCTAATATACTTATGTAAATGCTTGGCAAAATCCCACCGGTGTGGAAAATGTTTAGCACAAAGTCTAATTTATATAAGTCCATTGCGCTCTAGGTCACCAGGCAGGGGGTGAATGACATGTTGGAGAGTTGGAGGCGCACGCTAGAGGCTAGGGGATTTCGGTTGAGTAGGTCGAAAACGGAATACCTTCACTGTGGTTTCAGCGGGAGGATAGTAGAGGGGGGAGATGTCGTTCTGGATGGGAGGGCAATACCAAAGGTTGACAAATTCAAGTATCTGGGCTCGATCATCCAGTAGGATGGGGACATTGACGAGGACATTAGCCAGCGGATTAGAGTGGGATGGCAAAAGTGGAAGGCAGCGTCAGGGGTACTGTGCGACAAGAGAGTGCCCATGGGTTTGAAAGGCAAAGTCTATAGGACGGTAGTCAGACCGGCTGTTCTCTATGGATCGGAGTGTTGGCCTGTAAAAAAGGCGCAGGTCCAAAGGTTGATGGTAGCTGAGATGAAAATGGTCAGGTGGATGTGTGGCTCTACGAGATTGGACAGGATTAGGAATGAAGTGTTTAGGGGCTTAGCTGAAGTGGCCCCGATAGAGGAGAAGATGAGGGAATCAAGGCTCAGATGGTTCGGTCACGTCAAGAGGAGAAGTGCGGCCGCTCCAGTGAGAAGGTGTGAGAAAATCGACCCCCCCGGTGGTAAGAGAGGGAGGGGTAGACCGAAGAAGAGTTTAGAACAAGTGGTTAGAGAGGACCTGAGAGTTGTCGGACTCACGAAGGACATGGCTCAGGATATGAGGCTGTGGCGGGACAAGATTAGGGTTTCTGATTGTAAGGGTCAGGCTGTAGCTTAGGCGGTGTGGGGTGGGTAGGGTTTCGGTTTGCTTGTCTGCAGGTCGGGCTTTTCGGGGATGTGACGGCACCAAGCGCTCCTGGTTTTGCTGAGGTATGTCTCCGCTCCGCTCCTTATTTATTTGCTTTGTTTCCACTCTCCCTTTATTTGCCTCTCGGAACCTTTGCTCATCCTTTCTCTCTCTCTCTTACTCAATAAATGGTTTCAACAATCGTTTTTCCCTTCAAACCTTTTTCACAAAATTATTTTGTGGGTCTTTTGGAATCAACCTCTCTATGGGTAGGAATACCGGTAGAGGTAAGGTTGCCTACAGCTGGATCTCCCCAGACCCCGCGAAAGCGGGACCCACATTGGGAGTTTGTTGTTGTTGTTGTTGTTGCGCTCTAGGTCTCCTGGAATTACTACTTGTTCGAGTACTAATTTTCTTAAATATTCTTAAGCTTATAGGATACATATAAAGTAATTTAAAAGTAGATGCAATGCTTGACTTTTAATGTGGAGATACATCGCAATAAGATGTGATTAGGCATGAATACCTCTTTTTAACTTATTAAAAGCAATTTATTGCTCAGTACTAATGAGTGTGCTAATATATGTTAGATTCGTATTAATGAGTGTTGATTAATATTAAAATTACACAAATTACAAGTAGAAAGTATGACTAATTAAGTGTCAATCAAAATTGATAGGTACTAATGAATATTGAATAGAGTTAATAAATGTTGAATATCTCTGTTTGGTGAACAAAACAAGAATGGAATGAAATCAGGACTTGAATTCTGAAAGATTGGGTATGAAACTTGAATCCTGAACCCAGTTATTTTGTGAAAACTAAAATGAAATTATGTTCCAATCCTTGTTATTTGGTGAGCAATTTTGGGATGGAATCAACAAAAAATTGCAAAGTTTGAGCCACTTTAAATTAGATTCCAAAATATTATATTTTTATTGTTTTCACTATTTTTTCATCAAAATTTCAGCATTCAACACAAACCATCCAACCAAAAAAAATCAAAAAACAAAAAGTGAAGAAGAGGCTAATTTGAGATCTACACCCATAAATTGAAATCCATGAACACTAATTCAACATCCACAACAATAATCTAATCATGGCAAATTCACAAATTGAAACAAAAAAAAAAACCCAGAAACCATCGACTTTGGGTTACGTGGCTTGGCGTTTGTGTCGACCAGCGACAGAGGGGCGACGTCCGTGGTGACATGTGATAGGTGGAACGACAGCTAACAACCGACGTTTGACGATGCATGGTGGTGTTGTCAGCTTGTGACTGTTCTAGAGTTTGTGTGAATGGGAGGGGAATGAAAATGGGAAAGAGAACACAATGCTGTGAAATTTTTTTCAAATGTTTTTTCTTTTTTTGGTTAAAATTAAACTAATCCTTAGGGGATTGGGAATTTGATGCCTCTCATAATTGGGAGGGCTCAAATTCTTGAGAAATAGGAAAACTTAAAATCTAAGATATTAAGTTTTTTTTCCCTCAAAAACACTGATCAAATAAAAAAGATAAAAACTTAAACCCTAGGATTTCTAGTTTTATTCTTATTTTTCTCACATTTGGAATCAACCTCTCTATGGGTAGGAATACCAATAGAGGTAAGGTTGCCTACAAACTGGATCTCTCCAAACCTAGCGAAAACAAGACCCACACTGAAAGGTGTTGTTGTATTCTTATTTTTCTCACCAAATAGAAAAAAATTTAATATCCACGAGAGCTATAGCTTATGGTTTCACAAATACATGACAAAAATCAAGTACAAGCAGGAGTTCACTGTTTGCTAGTTGCTACCCTAAGCTACTTCCGAGCACTGCAGTTAGACCAACCAATACCACTATTTCTTACAAAATTTTAAATCTAATCGAAATTAAAGGTTTTGCAGCAAACATTGAGTATTTTTACTCATATTTTCACATATATATATATATATATATATATATATATATATATATATATATATATACACCCCCACCTATTAACAGGGTTTTTAAGGTAAGATCATTCTACAGAACATTCATTGAAAAACAAAGTTAAAAAGATATGACCCCACTTGATGTCGTCTGCCAATGTGCTCCATCTTATGTAAAGGACTTACAATTAAATTACGACACCATATTGAATGACATAATAGATGTCTTTGAGGTGTTTGACAAGAAGTTTTTTTATTTTTTCAGGCTAAAAAGGATTTTTTATGTCAAAATTAGTTATTTTAGATAGATAGATTTTATGAGTTTTTTAGAATAACCTTTTGAAGAACTTAATTTTTATTTCATGTCTTTCTAGAAATAAATAATTTCAACAAATAGTTTTTTCACAAATAGTTAATATAAATAGTTTATTCAAACGATTATCAGTTAATAGCTAATACAAATAACTAGTGACGTTCATTATTTGGTCCAAATTCGGACCAGACCAAAGACTAGCTTGGACCGGACGGAATGAATTCGGTCCGGTCCGCGGTCCACAAATTTTTTTTATTCGATCTTTGGTCCGGTCCCGGACCAAGGACAGGATAAAAAAAAAAAATTGAAAGCTGGCTTTTTTACTTGTTCACTTTCAATTTTCATTTGCAACTTATAATTTCTCAAATGTTGAAGTGTTTTTTTTTTTTTTCATGGTGTCATATGTTCAAATGGTGCATATTGAAATCAATATAAGATGTACATATCGTTAAAACGTATGTCTTTGATGTTCTTAATTTTACCAATGTGACAATTTGGTTCAGTCCGGTCTCGGTCCGATCGATGACTTATTCGGTCCGATCCATGATCCATAACTTATCTCCTATTCGATATTCGGTCCAACCTGATCCGATCTAATTTGATCAAAATTTAAACTGATGAACACCCCTACAAATAATAAGCCCTTTACTTCAACAACCTATGTTTGCACAACAAGGATAGCAGCGAGTAGGATACCCCCACCACAAAGTAAAGTTGCAAAAGCCAAAAACTCACTCTTTTTGTTGTTCATGGTGGACATGAGTGATCATGCAGAAGGCACGTGAGTGTAATGAAGATGATGCCAAACATAGACCAGTACTACAATCCCCCAAGCCGTACTTAGCCCCCCACCCCAAGAAAAAAAACCTTTTCTTTTCGCTGTTATAACCATCTGAGCTCTTGTTTTTCTCTCCCTCTCTCTCTCTCTCTCTCTGTTTCTCCTCTGAACACTTTCTCCCTCCACTCTGCATTATCACTCATACGTACAGTATTAAAGGGTACTTCCCACACCTCCATTTTTCCTGCTCTTTCAAATGTTTCCATCATCCATGTCTAGAGAGTATGCATCATTAGTCTCTTCATCATCTTCTTCATCTTCATCATCATCCTCATCTTCTTCTTCAACCCCGTCTACCTTCTCCCCTGCTTCATCCCCTTCTTTGTCTCTCCTACAACACCCTAGAACCATGGAAGAAGTTTGGAAGGATATTACCATAACTTCCCTTCCCAACACCCCAATTCCCCACCACTACAACACCCACCACCCAAACCCCACCTCAAACTCAAATTTCAGGGGAATGATTCTTCAAGATTTCCTCAATAGCCGTGACCCACCAAACAGAGTACCCAATTCTTCCATCTATGGCGGCCCTCCGCCGCCACCCACCACCTCTCTCAGCCTGAATTCCGGCCTGGAGTTCCAATTTCTTGACGTTAACAATCAGCGTGGACAATTACAGAGCAACCCAGTTGCTAATTTTGGTGGGTTAGGAACAGGGGAAGGTACTTTTGATGCTCTGGCTTCATCCTCTGTTTTGAATCCATTTGGTGTGGCTTCTGGGAAAGAGCAATTCCCTGAAATTGAAGAGAATGGAACTGTTGATCGCAGGCGCAAAAGGATGATTAAGAACAGAGAATCTGCTGCTCGATCTAGGGCTCGAAAACAGGTTCAATTTTTTCTCCAATTCAATTTGCCCTCTTTCAATTTTGCTCTGTGGGTTGCCCTGTTTTTTATGTATTGTTTTCTGGGTTCATGAATTAGGCTTATATTACTGAGCTTCAACATGAGGTTAGCCATTTACAAGCTGAGAATGACAGGCTAAGGAAACAGCTACATCAGATTCAGGTAAGTTGGGCAGGAATTTAATTTAATTTAATTTAGTTTAATTTTTTTTTTTGGTTCTTTAAAGGCACCTTTTTTTTGGGGGGGGGGGGGGCCAGCAATGGCTACTAATTTTATGGTACTACTAGACATTGGGGGATCCATCAAATGTTTTCCCTATTAAGGTCCAATCTACATATATATTCCACGTAGTCCTGGCTAATTGTACATGGATATATGTTATGTTAATGTACCAAAAATAGATGCATGCCATATTTCTTCAAGTCCTTCTGTACTGTTGTTTCTTTACTAGGTTTCTAAAAACAAATCAAGGTAGGCATATTGTAAGATAGATTCAGGACAACTGCACATTCAAAACTTTTGCTCATTAAAGTATACAATAATGTTCATAAAAATGTCATATTTTAGTGAGCATTACGGTATATATTTTCATGAACAAATTACGGGCTCTCGTATATCTCTCAATTAGAAAGAAAATATACATCAACAAGGTAATAATTCTCGGTGTTAAGAGGGGGTTAATTCATTGAATATGATAATTAATTGATTATGAGGATCACACTAGAGAATTTTAAGCATGCACATAAGAATAATAGGTCTTTTTGTTGAACTCTGATTTAAATGGTGACATTTGTTTGTCAGTTTCTCATTCTCGTAGGGAGAATAAAATCCTAGTAGCAAGGTTGAGGGTTGATATTGAAGGCAGTGAAGGGTACTTGAGACTTTGGCTCTGTTCTACTTGACTTACATTTGACAGAATAAGTTCAAATAAGTTCATTTTAAAATCAGCAAAGAAGTTTAGTTCAAAATAAGTTCAGGCAAAATAAGTCGAAATGACAGGTCCTTATCGCCCCAATTGTCTTGTCTCTTTTGATGACAGCGTCCTCTTCTCTTGACTACCTGCAACTGTAGATTCTAGTCTAATGTCGTTTTTGAAATTTTATCGTCACATAAGTTTGTACGAGTCAAATCATTTGAACTTAAAGTGTCATTAATATTCAATTGAACTATATAAACGGCAATTAGGAGAAAAAGATCGGTCATCAAGAAACAACTTATAGTATTATTTTACATGCTAAACATTAGGTGTAACAGTTAGGGCTTTATTTTTTTGTCAATTCATTATAAATACTTATCATCAATATCTAGTATTGATCAACACAAATTAACACTGATTAGCACTTACTCGTACTACTCAAAATTTCAACAACACTCATTAATATTTATGAGCATTGATCAACAACAAATTACTTATAATAAGTAGAGAAGAACAGATCCTTAAAGAACATTGAAAATTTGACTTACAAAGAAAAGATTTTAGATTTTTGCTAATCGATCTTTAAACCCAACTCAAATCTAAGTTAAAATCATAGCATATGGCATAAAAACATATCAATTCACAGTCTCTCCGAACAAATTTAAAATATTTAAAGTATTTTTACGATAAACATAAACACGAATTCAACTCGATTGCCAGCTCTTTCCTAGCTAGCGCAGCCTTATAGTACTGGTATCTTTCTACCTGACATGTATGTTTGTGCATGTATTTGAACGAGTAGGTATATGCAGCCCCAGTAGCTCATCAGCTTCCAAAAAAGCACGGCCTGCGTCGAACATCAACGGCTCCATTTTGAGGAGATGGATGTGGACACAGTTCGAAGACATATTTTGAATTTTGCTAGTGATGATGTTTTTTGGTTTTATTAATGGGGTTTTCTTTTTTGGGGGGGGGGGATGATGGTACTGGTTAGCTAATTAATTAGTGGTGATTATTGACATCTATGTGAGTATTATTCTTCTCCCTCCCCTCCCCCTCTTTACATAGTAAACTAGTAATGAATCTAGAAACTAGGGATGATTAAGGTTTTCGGGGACCCTGTTTCCTGAAAAAGAGGAAATGGTGGAATCGGTTTCGGTTTAGATTCTCAAAAGAATATTCGGAATCGGAGCCTATAAACGCTTTAGAGGGAGGAAAATATATTTTTTTTACTATCGTTTCTTTTGTTTCTCAGTTATTGTTATGTTTGATTTTTTTCTCTATAAAAATGACTTTTTAAATAGTGAATTTAACGTAGTATTAGTTAATTTTTTAATACGAATAGAAAAATGAATCATTATATTTTTCAAATAACTGAGATAAAAAAGAAAAGATACAAGATTAATAAATTAGCTATCTTTTTGGTGTAAGGATGAGATAAAGATCAAGCGTGTTCTCTCTCACTTTAAATAAATACTCACATTGGAACTTGTTTGATCGGTTTTGATTTCGATTCTCAATCTTTTGGGTGAGTATTCAGAACCACTCACCCGTATTAGAAACTTTAATTTATAGTGGATAATCAAAAGGAGCTTATTTTAGAAATTTAAGACTATGAAATAAACACACGGTTTTTTTTTTCTTTTTTTGGGGTGCAAAACGCAAGTATGTTCTTCAAAGACTACAAGGGAGTTGTTAAAACACACATAGGGGCAGATGTGGGCTTTTTTTCTGGATTGTTATTAAGCCAAAAATACTAGATTAAGATATAACTAAAATAAATTTTATATGAGACCGTCTCACATAAAATATATCATCAAACTGATACTTTTATGATGACTTTTAATAATAGATTGGGGTGCCTAATAATTTATTTAGTGGTGATAACAAAAGTCACTATCAAATAAATTATTAATTGCTTTTGAATTAAATAGTCATTCCAAAACGTATTATTAATCCTTACAAGACATCACAAAGAGTCACCTCATAATATTCTGCCTCACAATAATTATTATGTGAGATAGTCTCATCTAAAAATTGTATAGCGAAAATTCACCAAACAAAACCAATAATACCAAAACCACATATGAGACTTGCCATACCCATCCTTCTCCTTTTCCCTCAACAATTAATATCAATAACAACTCTCAATGTGGATCCCATTTTCGTATGATTTCAGGAGACACTAATATAGACAGTCTTAACTCTGTAGATATCTCTGTCGTTATAGAGACTGATTTCAAAAGATATGCAAAAAAATATTTTAGAAAACATTTTGCTATTGAAAATCTTTTGATAAACAAAACATAAAATAGACCTTTGCAGTACAAGTAAAAAAAGACCACAATTTAAGGGTAGATATATACTTTCAAGACTGATAATTATATAAATGTGAAAAATATTGCAAAATTTTATGAGAAAAGGTTTGTAACAGTTATACTCATAAAAATTAGTTGTTTTATAAAAAACAACTGAAAAATAGACATTGTTATACAACATATTTATAGAGAATGTCACAAATACGTCTATTATACTCCTGAGACTTTGGGAGCATATGCTCCCACAAGCCACATTATCAAATATATATTAAGAAAATAAATATATAACAAATACACGCGTGAAATATATATATATGTAGATAACTAGAGTATGTGCTCCCGGGAACACATAAGAAATTGGCATTTACCGTCCACTTTGCAATACTAATGCATTGCACCCGGCTCTTATCTACAAATCAAAGGGAGTTGCTTTGATTTGCTATCTTACATTCTTACTAGGAAATCAATTACCATCATGTTTTTGATGGTACATCTTGAAGAGATCGAATCTATTGACCTTTTCCCATCAAATTCAAGGTACTACTAATATTGGCCATTTCTATCAAAATCTCCACAAAAGAAGTTCTTGCTTGTCTTTCCTTAGAGTTGGTTGACAAAATAATGATGTCTTCTTTTTTCTACTTTTGTTTTCACGTCTTAACTGTTGAATTATGTTCATCTAATAATGATTTGAGCCTAGAATATTCTTCGATAATTCTGAAAAAATGATGGGTACACCTTTTAGAATTTATGTATTTGAATTTAAGGAGAAATTAACTTGTAACTTTGAATTATGAGGAATTAATTATCTTGTCAATACTTATAACGGATCTTAGTCAAGGTATATGACTGCAAACTGAATCGCCTTTTTTTTTTTAAAAAAAAAGAAAAAAGTTATAGTGCAAGCTCTAGATAAGATAGTTGAATTATATGTCTTTAAAAAAAGGAATAGGAGAATATTAGTCGACTATATATAGTCTAAAGGATTATTAAACCACTTGATAGAAGGTTATTGTGTCTTTTGTATTTTAGTTTTATCCAAACTTAACATTACAACAAGTAAACATGTACTAGATTAGTATTCAAATTTGTGAATTTTTTTTTAACCAATTCATCAAAGAGATTAACAACTAATATGAGCATAATCTAATTAAAGCGGTTCAAATCTTGCCCAACTTACTATTTTATCAGGTTGTATAAAGTGGAAGCCATCATCAACATCCGTTGTCGTCCAGCGGTTAGGATATCTGGCTTTCACCCAGGAGACCCGGGTTCGATTCCCGGCAACGGAAGTACTTTTTTACCAATTGTTTAAATTTTTATTCATTTTTGGTTTCTTTGGATTAGAAATGGCACTCAACATCTCTTTATATATGCAGAGTGTAGTCAACGAAATTCCAACCAAGTTTCCTTTTACATCTCAAGAGAAGAGAGGCTACACATAACGCATTCGCCATTGCGTTTCTGGGTTGCATTCATCAAAATCGGAAGACGACCAATCTCGAAGAAAAGAGTGCATGTAACTGACAGAAGTTCATCAAAACTAAGCCTTAAAAACAAGGCCCAAGAAGCAAACTAACTAAAGTACTTATAGCTATACTACATGGAAAGAAGAATGTACCAAATGGCTATTTCTTCAGTCAAGTGACCTTGAGGCAGCTTGTCATCTTCCACCAAAAACCGGCATATTGGGCACGTTTTACGACGTGCATGAAACCACCTATCGACACACGACGAGTGGAAGTTGTGGTGGCAAGGAAGAACCCTAATTTCTTCGCCTTTCTTAGTTAGCTTTGACAAGCACACACAGCATAAATCCTCCTCTTTGGTATCCACCCCACTTGCACTTAGCTTATTTTCGGCTTCTTTGAACTTTCCTAAACCCATGAAATTGAAGATCAAGCACATCATGTCCTCCATAGCTATCTTGTTTCTCAGGAAACTAGTCTGTTTTGGAGACTTCATTGGGTTGTCTTTGGCCTTTTGATGGAAGGCAGCATAGACTGTCTTGTTGCCGAAGTTCATTTTGCTTGGTTTGTAAGGGTTTTTAAGGTTGAAATGTCCAACATAAATTGGTTGTACCTAAGCAGAGGAGCTTTCCTTTTCATTTGTATTGTATTTTAAACACCAAACCTTGGCAATTGGTAAGCATCGACACTTGATTAGGAGACAAGAGTATAGTTATCAGATAGCTTAACTACAAAATCTTGGCAGTAGGTACTGTAGACTAAAGTTAAATTGTCACAAAATAAGCAAGGACGAATTGTTTTTATAGACAATTTAATCGTTATTAGGTTGGAGTAGACATGGACTATCCAACTAAACTGCTATGAGGTTGACCCTCTCACTCAAGATCCATTGGCCATTAATTGTTGAGGAGCCCGACTCAATCATTCTGCAAAAGAAGTTTACAGAGGAATTTATGGTTGGTGACAATTGAAAAATAGTACAAAATAACAGCTTTCAGTGTGAATTTTGTTTACATGGGATTTAGAAAGATTCAGATATAAGCGATATTACTTTTGCAGGTATCACTATATACAGAGAGACCGATTTCAATTAAGTGACAGAAGATTTGAGAAAACATTTAAAGTTGAAAGTCTTGACACAAAAGGAAGCGGAACTAAAAAAACACAAAAGCAAGTCGTAACAAAACAAAAAAATAAAATAATAATAAAGATTTTCCAAGAACTTCTCTAACAAAAATGTCAAGCCACATTTGAGAGATCAATGCTTGGCTATAATCTCAGACACATCATAGAGATTTTCACCACCTTGTTTTGCGAAATGCCGATGCAGAGAGCCACGAATGCCCAAGGCAGAATGTGAAACTCACGGCTATGCAATAGGCTGCATTCTTTCGCCAATAAGGCTGTTGAGAAATGGTAAGATACCGAAAACAATTTTTAGTAATACTCTGAGAATGATACCAGGCCACTAGGGGCTGACAGCAGAACAAGTCCCCCAACGTCAGTATTTGGTGAACTCCGAAGCACATTCTTATATGTCTGTATTCTTTCATAATGCAATACCCATCTACGATGTCGCATTGCAGACCTCAAAGAATGTGGAAAGTAATGGGGCAGGTAGCCAGGGACAGCACCAACTACCCTTCAAGTGACGAATATCATCCACAAATCCGTCATATAGAAGCGCTTATTAAAAGCAACAAGAGCCGCGATGACATTAAAGTAGCTCAATTTTAACTACAATCCAATCCATGCAGATACAGATACACACCGTTTTGCACAGGTTCATATAAAATTCACAAACTTTTTTTGGTGTTTTTTTTGACCGGGGGGGGGGGGGGGCATAGTCTTGACATGATTCAAGGATGCGAGTGCTCCACTGGGTCTAAAGTATCCTCTGATGAAGATGAATATATTACTCAAATGCCCACTGGTTCTCCCTTCGGACCTCTTCCTCTTCTTCTGGGGTGAAGTCGTTCTTGATGTTAAAGGTCTTTCTTATCTCCTCCGGTGTCCTGCCTTTAATCATGTCCGCCACAGTCTGGCAAGTCAAGTCCAGCAGGCTCTTAATGTTCAGATAGTTGGCAGCCTGTTTCAAAAACCAAGTTCATCAGCCACAATTCACAATGGCAACCCTTTTATGTAGTCGTAATATGCTAGCATTGACAATAAATTTAGCCACACCTAACACGAGTGTTACATACAAATAACAAATAAGACAAAGGCACGCTAAGGACAGTACATTAATATGATTCTACTAGCCAACTTGTCCAGCGCAGTTGGTTCTCCCACAATAAATAGCGTAATGAGCAACTAACAGTACAGATATTCAGCGTGGGGCTTTCCTTCCTAACAGCCCACATATACAGATGGTCGTCCATAAGAAATGGCAGCAAGAAATCAGCAATTTAGAGGGTATCTACTTCTACCAGGGTGGAAGCTCAATGCAAAAACAGGCATGCCATAGCTGGAGTGAGTGCCGATGTTCAATTAGCGTGCGGGCAAACTCAGATGAAAGTCTCCTGCATAGTTTCTTCCCCTATGCACAGAATTGAATAGGCCAACTTCAAACAAGAAATAGAGACCATGAGCTTAGGTTAATTCAAAACATTATACGAGCGAAGTATCATATCCTGAACAACAATTATCAAAGCCTTAGTATCACATCCTGAACAACAGTTATCACAAGCTCGCAAAAACTAAGCCATATCTAGAAGACCAATGGACATAAATCATCCCTGAGCTCACATACAGTCCCACAAGATACATAATTAACAAGGCAACCATTAACTTACAGGCCAACAATGATTCTTCAACTGTCCTGCTACCCAAGAAATCAAAGTAAACATATACATCCATATCCAAATTGCAGCTACTAAGTTCATAGTATAAACACTAAACAGCCTCAATAACCGAAGAACAAGCCAAAATTAGACACCCATCGTAAACAGCAATCATAACTCAAAAGTCACAAGGAAAATCATCCAACAAATTACAACCAGATAAAACATCCAAACAAATAAAAGAAAAGTCAAGAGCAAGCCCGCTTTGCTCTTACACATGGAAAGAGGCAAAGAAACAAGATAATCAGACCATTATCCAATCAAATACCCGATCAAAAAGCAATCAGAGCGCCGAGTAGTTAATTTTATCCGTTTCTCAATTCAATTGTGAATAGAAATTATGAAACAGCCAGCGGCAGGTAAGTTTACGGACGGTTAGGATTATATGATTCGAAGGCAGACATCCCTTCGTTATTTTCAGCCCGCCAATTCCTTAATTTCTATTCTAAGAAGTTAAAAAAAAACCTGAACATTTCTTAGTTTTAATTATCTCAACAACACCAATGGAAACTATCGACAATTCCTGCAAAAGATAAACAAAACTGGAAAAAATTTCTTAGTTCTAATCCTAATTAGCCAAAACAACTGAAAATTTTCAGAAAGCTTCAATGTTGATCCCAACCTGTTATTCGGATCCAAATTTCTCACAACTTCACTCAGTCTTCAAAGTTCAACACCAAATTCAACTATCTAGTGAATTTTCTCAAGTTTCTACTCGAGTAAGCCAAAACAACCGCAAGACTTCAGAAAAATTCAACCCTGCTCCCAACCTATTATTCAGATCCAAGTTGCCAAAATTTAACACAGTTTTCAAACTCCAACACCAAATCCAGCCATCACGTAAAAAACCCTCACAAATCAGGAAGAAATAGCGATAAAGAGCGGACGACACATACGAGGATGAGATCGAAGAGCGTAGCCTGATCGACTTTAACGAATTCAGCATCCCAGCTCTTGAGATCCTCATCAACCTGACGATCATCAGTCTTGGGCGAATCGACGTGCTTCTTGCAATACTCAATGACCTTGGCGAGGATCTTGCTGGTAACATTAGGCAAAGGAATCACACTATCAGCGCAATCGTCTTCGACCATATGCTTGATTGTCTGCGACTCCAACGCCACCGCTTCCTCCACCTCGAAAGTCTCTCCGTCGGAGCTTCTGAGGGTGATCTTCTTGGTTGACGCCATCACTCTGTCTTTCTCTCGAAATTGAAGAATCTGAAATCGAAGCCCTAACCCTAGGAGAGAGAATTTGTTCAGAAGAGAAGACAACTGCTCTGAAGGATTAGGGATGGGTTTATTTTTATATTGGGAAGATAATCTTAGTCCGAATGGAGATTGGGGAAGATAAGAAGAAAATTCTGGAACCCGGAAAGTTTGATTTTTGGGGCTCTCCTTTTACTAATAATTTATTAATAATCACATTGATTAATTAGGCCAATTTTGATCCCAAAAAAAAAATTATTAGGCCAATTTATTTCAATATGCTGCCTTGGACCATTACACTTTTACTAATAATAATTTAGGGATCATCTTGATTTTTTTTGGGGGTAA